>MAYD01358834.1:0-14446 GCA_001909325.1 Ruellia speciosa
ATTTATTTTAAAAGAACCAAAAAGAAAAAGTGTTGCATTTATTAAGAGATGAAGAAAGTCTAATTTATCCTAGCCGGTCAGGGCATTGAGTCCTAGAGAACTTCTTTTTTTTTTTCAGTATATCAAGAAAATTATAGTTGTTAAATTCAACTAATACTGTCATAGTCACTAAATTACATTAACACATACTGAATATTTTATTGCTAGATTATCCTTCCTGAATTTTTTTAATCGTTGTTTTCCTACTTTTCCTTTTTAGTCGATTCTTTTCCTTTTAACTAATAAAATATTATATTTTTCTATTTATTTATCCCGTCAACTATTAAAATATTATATCTTACCTTTCATCTCACTAATAAATTTTCAATTTTTCTCTCAATCTACTATTACAATATACTATGTTCCAACTTTCTTAAATTCTATAGAAAAATATCGAAAAAGTTACATATTATATGGTTGAATATTCATTTATAATTAACCATTGTTTTTTGTCGTTAAAAAGTTGTCGTACAATCATTGAATTGTAGCGCTAAACTGTATGGTGATTGTCGCTGATAATTGAGCTGACCTCATGATGAAGAGTCGATAGAGACTTAGCGTGCCCTCCCTAATTTGGTAGCACGAAAACGTGTATAAAATACATGATTGTCCAAAGGATGATAGTATTTATTTATAATATTTTTTTCATATAATCCAACTTTCCTTGTTTTTTTTATATTTGTCCACTTATTTTTTTTTAGTAAATTTTCTTTTATTATTAATTAATAAAATATTTGATTTTACTCTATTCAAATCATAAAACTTCTCTCCATCCATCTACTAATAAATACTATACTTCTCTCTATTTATTAATAAAATATTTTACTTTTCAATTTATATTTCAATTTAAATACTCTGTCCAAATGAGACAATATTAAAAAAATAGAGAAGTAATAAATAAGTTAGGAAGAAATTGCAACAGAGAGCCGTTAAAAATCATGGTTTCCAATTAGCCATACACTAAAAAAAGGTTCCCAGTGGCGCGAAAAGCGCTCTCTCACCCACAAAAATGGACAAGTAAAAATCCATCAAGGAAGAATCTCATCATCACTCAGCTTTCTTTCCATGCCCTGAAAATTCTCTTTATTTTTTTCCCTAACTGAATTTCCAGCAAAGAATTTTTTCCCTTATGCATGGTGAAAAAATTGGGTGTTTTCAGGTTCTTCTACATTCCAATTTCCCTCCTTTCTATTATATTCTGCGAAAAAAAACACGTGAATTAATTCTTTCTTATTCTTTTTCCGTCGGATGGAATGAATGTGTTGAAATTTGAGTTAATCTGAGTCATTTTCACAGGGGTTTCCTGGAAATGATAATTCATGATTCCAGAAGTAGTAAATTGAAGAGATTCTTTTTCTTCTTCTTTTCTGGTGAATAGCTCTGGTGTGTTTCTGCCTCCTCCATTTTCTATGCAATCACTTCAGCATACATATAATGTTTGAGTCCAGACAAAAGTTTGTAAGGTAATCCTTCAGTCGACGTTTTCGCTGGCTATCTGTAAGAAGCTGCATAGTTCGGATATGCATATACATATTCATGTCTTTCTGGATTTTGGTGGTCTAAAAATTTCTTCTTGTGCCGCTTGACATTGTTTTCCGTCCTAGGTTAGAAGACTTTGATTCATTTCAATCTGATATGGCTGGAAAGAACAAATCTGCATTTAGCATAGAGGGGTTGGGTTCTCAGGGAACTGCCGACAATATTACACCAATCTCATTTCGAGTTGGATTCCAGAGAGGATCCGAAGGGCTTCTCACATTCGGTCGATCCTTGAAAACTAATGTCACGCGAGCTGTATTTCCAGAGGACCTCAAAGTTTCAGAGAAAAAGATATTCGATCCTCAGGACAAGAGTATTTTGCTCTGGAATAAGTTCTTCGTCGTATCCTGCATTCTTGCTGTATCAATAGATCCTTTGTTTTTGTATCTCCCTGTTTTCCAAGAGGACAACATGTGCCTTCATATGCATAATAGTTTAGCATACACAACCACCACTCTACGGACAGTAGTCGATCTCTTCTACCTAACACGGATGGTCCTCCAATTTCGCACTGCCTTTATCGCGCCTTCATCTCGTGTTTTTGGTCGAGGGGAGCTTGTGATCGATCCCCAAGAGATTGCAGCTCGCTACATACGTCGTTATTTCTTTGTTGATCTCGCCTCTGTGTTGCCTATTCCCCAGGTATGAAAATTTGGCGCACCAATTTTTCCAAATTTTGATTTGTTGCAGTTTCACAGAATGATCACCCCTTTCAGCTGCACTTTGTTAAAATGCAGCAACAAAAACATTATCATTATCTAAGCCTTGATGAAATCAACTATTCAGTTTATTCCTTATCACATGTCGCCTGGTTACCGAGCTTTCTTATGTCTTGTGGTATGCAGATTGTAGTCTGGAGGTTTTTGCACCGAGCAGAAGGTTCGGATGTGTTGGGAACAAAAAAAGCACTAGTGTTGATTGTATTTATTCAATATATTCCCAGATTCGTGCGATTCATCCCACTTACTTCCGAATTGAAGAAGACTGCTGGTGTCTTCGCTGAAACTGCATGGGCTGGTGCCGCTTATTACTTGCTCTGGTTCATGCTAGCAAGTCATGTAAGTAGCCCTGTCCCTCTAATGATTAATCAAGAATTCATAAGTTGATAGTTCCAAACATGAATACCAAGTACAGTACGACGCACGCATTCACTGAGTGCATATGATTGATGGAAGTGCAGGTTTTGGGGGCCTTATGGTACCTCTTAGCCATCGAGCGCAAAGATGCGTGCTGGAACATGGTCTGCAGTGAAAATCCAGAGTGCGATGTGAATAACCTCTACTGTGCCTATGAAGTTCCAAACCTAGCTCAATGGCAAAAACTAAGTAAGATCATGCTCAATCCAAAATGTGCAGTAAACGAAGAGCAGTCGCAATTCAAGTATGGAATCTACTTACAGGCCTTGGCAGCTGGTATTCTTGAATCCGAGGACTTTATTGAAAAATACTTCTATTGCTTGTGGTGGGGATTGCAGAATTTAAGGTATTCGATCCCTGTTGATGTTTGTGCGTGTGAGTTGATTGTCGATGGCCAAACAAATAGCTGACAATATAGCGTGCAAAGCTCAGATATTGTTGCTAATCTTTTTTCATTTTCCTCACCAGCACACTTGGACAGGGGCTTATTACCAGTACATATCCTGGAGAGGTTCTATTTTCTATTACGGTGTGTATTTTTGGGCTTCTCCTCTTTGCCCTACTCATCGGTAATATGCAGGTTTGTTGTCTTCCGTTATTTCCAATGAGTCCAAACTTCACTACTTAATGTGGTTTTGACTTCCAAAGGAACATTGTTTTCCATGCATATAGACATACCTGCAGTCTCTCTCAGTTCGACTGGAGGAGATGAGAGTCAAAAGGCGAGACTCGGAGCAATGGATGCATCACAGGGTACTGCCACCAGAGCTGAAGGAGAGGGTAAGACGCTATGATCAGTACAAATGGTTAGAAACCAGAGGAGTCGACGAGGAGAGCTTAGTCCAGAGCCTGCCAAAAGACTTGAGAAGAGATATTAAGCGACATCTTTGTTTAAATTTAGTTAGAAGGGTAAGTGCAATCTACGATGATGAAGGGCTTATATGAAGGAAGTTTTGAGTGGATCTTAACATGATGCAATTTTTCAGGTTCCTCTGTTTGCAAACATGGATGAAAGATTGCTTGATGCTATTTGTGAAAGACTTAAGCCTAGTTTATTAACAGAGAATACATACGTACTTCGTGAAGGAGATCCAGTGGACGAGATGCTCTTCATAATCCGTGGTCGACTGGAGAGCGTGACAACAGATGGTGGGAGATCGGGTTTCTTTAACCGTGGTGTCTTGAAGGAAGCAGATTTCTGTGGAGAGGAGCTTCTAACATGGGCTCTGGATCCCAAAGCCGGCTCCAACTTGCCTCCTTCAACGCGCACTGTGAAAGCCCTAACAGAGGTTGAGGCATTTGCTCTAAGTGCAGATGAGTTGAAGTTTATCACCAGTCAGTTCAGGCGTATCCACAGTCGACAGGTGCAGCAAACGTTTCGGTTTTACTCGCAACAGTGGAGGACCTGGGCTGCCACTTTTATCCAAGCTACCTGGAGACGTTACAAAAGGAAAGTTGCAGAGATAGAACATAGTAAGTCCAATGCTGGAAGCTCAGACGAGTGCAGTACAGATGAAGACACAGGCTACAACGATGATGAAGATGATGTACATACAGGGCTAATCTCTGGCAAGAAATCAAAGATCGGATCGACCATGCTAGCCTCAAAGTTTGCAGCCAATGCCATGCGTAGAGTTCATAGGTTTCGAAGTGAATTGAGTTCTGGTGGGATAAGAAAGTTGCCTAAGCCACCTGAACCTGACTTCTCTGCTGAATAGTTACTCTTTTCGTGTTAGAACCCCTTGCATTTCCAAATGCATCTTCTGTCCTTTCATAGAAAATGATTGAATCTATGTGACCCAAAGA
The DNA here is from genome assembly GCA_001909325.1 of Ruellia speciosa. Taxonomy (NCBI): domain Eukaryota; kingdom Viridiplantae; phylum Streptophyta; class Magnoliopsida; order Lamiales; family Acanthaceae; genus Ruellia; species Ruellia speciosa. Next base: position 4,521 of record MAYD01358834.1, read on the forward strand.
AAAACCAAAAGTTGTCGATATGAAAGAGGAGAGGTCGGGGTAGGAATTCATGTGCACCTTTTGTATGACTGTATGAAAGAGGTGTATGTATGTGTATTTGTGTACAATTCTGATAGGATTACAGTTGCTTCTACATTGCACATAAAAGACAATTCAATCATTCAGGTGGCTCAAAACAAATGTATTGTCATTCTCCTAGAAAAGAGAACATTCACAGCGCTTCCAGAGGAAAAAAACGAACCAAATCAACAAACGGAAATGTTAAAACATCATTGAGCCACAAAATGTCGAGCTAAGAAAAATGAAAAGGGACAGCACATTAGCCCCTTGATTGATCAAATGATTAAGCTATATTTCACTAATTTGCTCAAATAATTAGTGCATGTATATATGGTCTCTAGCCCGCCCGATGGACCATCCACATCCAATCCAGCATAATCAAGTAATATAATTCCAAGGGGTTGGGTGTCCCATTGTGTAAATCTAATGGAAAGAATAGATCACTAATGTTCATCTTGGCTTATTGATTACAAGTGCTTGCATTCCTTTCAGGCTATTGGGCATGCCCAATCAATGTAAACTTGTCAGGAAAAATTGTCATTACAAACTCAGGCAACTGTATGCTCAAAAATCTCGTTGATGAAGCTAAAATGATATGGCTTCAAGATCGCCCTGGCTAGTGATGATCTGTTAACATAGAAGTTGCACTCAAATCAATAACATTAATCAGAAACATAAAACTTGTGAATTCCTGAAGTTAGCATACAGGCCCCCTTACCTTGTTTTCCAGCACTGTGCCATCGGGAATTTCTATTGTCATCCCCGGTCTAGCATGGATACTGACTTTTCCCTGGGGAAACAAAATGAAACAGTAGCATCAAGAAATCTCATCTAGGGGGCTGCAGAGGGTACACCCCCACAATGGAGATGACCAGAAGGGAGGGTTTCCCCTATTCAAGTGAGCCATTCGTATCCCCAAGGAGCAAAATCTAATTATCAGGGATTAGAGGAGTGGTGGTCACACATTCCTTTTTATGAAAATCAATTATCATGTAATTTATGATTTCAACATTTCGTAATTAACCTAATTATCCTTTATGTTTGCCACGCAGACGGAAAATACAAGTTTTGAATTTTGCGCCTCTGTACCAGTGCTATCCTAATTGCTTATATACACTTGAAACAACAATAAAACTAATTACTTGTATGGAGACAATTGCGCAAGCAAAGTCAATAATCATACTTGCAAAACCATGATAAATCAGCATGATGGCCATACTTTTTATCATTACAGCAGATTAACCACAATTTGGAGAGCTCTAGACAGAATATGATCCCAACATGCGGAGACAGACTGCTATAGAGAAACTATGTTACCTTAAGAGCAACACCATCTCCAAACCAGACGTCACCAGTGACCTTCAAGCTGTCAAGTCCAAGAATGATGGGAACTGATTTGAAACGTCTGTGGAAGTCATTGACCTAACAAAGGAGAAGAAGGGATGAAACTTGACAAGTAAAAGTGGAGCAAATGGACAAAAAATTAAGTTTAAAATTACATTTTGAAATTCAGGCCCTAGTTCAATGGACGGGTCAGTAGGATTTTCTCTGGCTCTATTCCGGGTTAGGTTGCCATCCACAAAGGAGTAAAGATCAGACTGCATAAAAACAAGATTAAAGAGTTATTGATAAATGCCAAAAATTAACATATTAAGAAAATAATAATCAAGATACAGCCTTGACCTAACCTTGAGCAAAAACAGGTGTGACGTAGTTTCAACAGGAAGATATCTTGATTTAGGAACACTTAGAACAAAATGCTGATCAAATAGCTGCAAGGTACATACAATAGACGATAGCCAAAGGAATACAGCAATTTTATCAGTAAAGAGCCCATAAAACATGCAAGGAATTAGAATGAGCAAACCCAATATTCATAGTCATGTTCAAGAATTTCTAAGCGACTTGTCCAGGGAGCATTTTACAATTAATACATTAGCTACCTTTGAAACGGTCAGCTGTTCTTTTGCAATCCGCCTGGCCACAAGGCTTTCTATGGAGTTGATGTTCATCCATCTGGCAAAGATTGAGTTTGTCATCCATGAATGAAATAGCTGCTTTACTTTTTAAAAGTAAAAAGAAATTTCAAAAAGTGAGAGCTTACATTGTGTCAATGAATTTCCAATTTTTCTTCAGCGTCAGCATCTTGAAGATGTGAGCAAGAAAAATAAAATAACATTAAAAAAACCGAAAAAAAGAAAGACAACCATCAGAAGTCTAATAGTAAAAGCCGAAAGAAAATATAGGTAGAACCACCGAGAAGCTACAATAACAAAAAGGGAATTGTCTCATGCTTCCTGACAACAGTTTTAACTCCTATTCCTCAATTTTTATATTTACATGAACCAGGCCTTAAACCCAGTTCATCTACAAGATTCAAAGAGATGTATTTCCCTAAATTTTATGTATTACCTAAAAATGAGAAAAAAACACAAATGTATACTTTGGAACAATGATTAATCTGCAGTATCACTTCACATTTAACATTTCATTTTAAGACGAAAAAATTAAACGAAGTCCAATATTCCACTTTTTCAATGTTAATAATCCAAATGAATAATTCAAATCCAAATATAATTACTGTCCATTTTAATACCCTTAGAATCTAAAGTAGCAGCACAATTGCCACAATATGATACAAATTTTGAAGGTTTGACAAGTTTTTTACTCAGGGTTTCTCATTACCACCAAATATAAGAAATTGGCAGCTTCCCTGATTGTAGGATGTCAATGTTGACATCTCTGTAGAGTCACTTGGTCCTAATATTTTTATGCCATCTGTTAGGAATGTAAATATATTCAGTTTATTAGAAATGAAATAGTTATCATAGTTTCTCTTTCCTCATGTAGGTATATATATGAGACTTGTACATTGTGATTCGAATTATTGAGAAATAGATGATTTTTCTCTTTCAAGTTTACATGGTATCAGAGCCACTGCCCTTGAGAACAAATCTGAACTGAATTTTGTGTGCCCTAGTGAGCACATTAGAAAACCTAATGCCCTGTACGTTGTCCAGGTCTGCTGCCGCTGCCAGATGTCCACCGGTGTTGGCCGCCCATCCCAGAAGATCCGCCACAGTCCGGCGACCACCTCTGCTGAAGGCAATCACTGTCAGCCGCTTGTGTAGCTCACACGGGCCGCTGCACATTTCCTGTGCTCCCGGGCTACAAGCTGGGCTACAAGCTCACAGTGACGCCTCTCCGGCAACCACCGCTGTCTCCGGATGATACCTCCTAGTTCGCCGGAGTGTCGCCGTCTATCTGGAGGTGTCAGATTTCAGTTTTTTTGAGGTTTGGATTTTCCATTCGATTTTTTGTTTGGCTGTCAAGTGTAGAGAGATTGTGATGGCTACAACACACATGACAAAGGCTACTGTTTGGCCCTCTCCTACACTTGCCCCTTTGGTAATCATATCGGCAGATGAGTATATTAAATTTATCAAGTACTAGAAAGCAACACAAGGCTCATCACATTCACTTCCGGCAATTGCCCAATCAAGTGACCAAAATACTTGTTTAGTCTCCTCCTCATCACGGTGGATTATTGATTTAGGTGCCACATATCATATAACCGAAATCTATTTTCCACCTATTCTGTTAATGCATCCCCTTCTTCTTGTATAACCATTGCCGATGGAACTCTAGCCACTGTCGTTGGATCTGGCACGGTTAAGCTTACACCTTCCATCACTTTAGACTCTGTTTTGAGCCTTCCGAAATTATCTATTAATTATCTCTTAATGTAATTTCTGTTAGCAAACTGACTAGTTAAGCTTACACCTTCCATCTCTTTAGACTCTGTTTTGAGCCTTCCGAAATTATCTATTAATTATCTCTTAATCTAATTTCTGTAAGCAAACTTACTAGACAATTAAACTGTGTTTTCTCATTCTTTCCTGATCATTGTTGATCATAGTTTGATACAGGATTCCACGACAAAGGAGACTATTGGTAAAGGATATGGAAAAAGATATGAATCAGGGGGACTCTACATTCTCGACATGTTTGAACCTCGAGGAGCCGTGTGTTCTTTACACCAATTGCTCATAGTCGGCTTGGGCATCCTTCTTTAGGTACCATGAAAAAGTTATGTCCACGGAGTCTATCTTCATCCTTAGACTGTGAGTCGGGTCAATTTGCTAAATTTTCACCGCTTACCATCTTTACTTAGAGTTGATAAGCGCTGCCCAGCTCGGCATTTGAATTAGTTCATTCTGATATGTGGGGTCCATGTCCAGTAGTCGGTAAAACTGGTGTTTAATTTTCGTAACATTCGTGGTTGATTTTTCTCGAGTTACGTGGGTTTACTTTATGAAAAATTAGTCTGAACTATTCACTCATTTTTGTCTTTTTGCACTAAAGTGAAAAATCACTTATTAAGACTTCTATCAAAACACTGTGTAGTGATAACGCTAAATATTTCTCTTCAGGAATATATAAGTCAAAATGGGACTGGGCATGAGTCGCCTTATGTTGATACTCCTCAAAATGTTGTAGCTACAGACATCTACTCGAAAATACTAGGGCTCTCATTTTTCAAATGCCGGTCCGTAAGTTGTTTTAGGCAGATGCAATCTCTACGACTACCTCTTTAATTAATCAAATGTCGTCGTCTGTTTTAGATGGTCAGATTCCCTTCTCTATAATGTTACCGTCTCAATCACTTTTTCCCATTGACCCTCGTGTTTTCGGTTGTACTTGCTTTGTGGGGGATGTTCGTCCATAGGTGTCTAAGTTGGACCCTAAGAAATACTCTCAAGTCCAAAAAGGGTACCGGAGTTATTGTCCGACTCTTAACTGATTTCTTGTGTCACGTGACATAACTTTCTTTGAGCATGTTCCGTTCTTCAAGTCTCCCACTTGTGTCACTACTCCGTATCCTTCATTGGTCTATGAGTTGGTCTATGAGACCCGTCAGATGCCTTCCTCACATCTATTATCGTCTTCCCTTGAATTACACTCATCGTCGCCCCCTATTTAGATCCCGCACTAGTGCCTAGTGCCTCTTTCTTTTGTTAATCATATTTCTGCGTCGGTCTCTACTGATTCTATTTCGACAGAACCCGCAAATCCCACCGATGATTTATCAATTGCTCTTTGAAAAGGTAAACGACAATGTATTTATCCGATTTGTTCGTTTGTCTCTTATGATCACTTGACCCTTTCATGCTTTTTTGTTGCCTCTCTTGAGTCAATTCCAAAAATTCTCAAGTCTCTGCATGAACCCTTAGCCCATTATGGTTGGCATGCTGCGATGTTGGATAAAATGAATGCCTTGGAAGCCAATAGTACATGGGATTTAGTTACTCTTCCTGCCAAGAAATTGATTGGGTGCAAGTGGGCATTTACTGTGAAATGTTCATCAGATGGCTCAGTTGATCGTCTGAAGGCCTGTTTGGTAGCTAAGGGTTATGCTTAGACATATGCAGGTGATTATTCTGATACGTTTTCTCCATTAGCGAAGATGGCATCGGTCCATCTATTTATATCTTTTGCGGCCAACTTTGATTGGCCATTGCATCAACTTGATGTCAAAAATGCATTTTTACATGGTGACATGCACAAAGAGGTTTATGTGGAGAAACCACCTGGTTCTAGTTCTACTGCTCAAGGAAGCAAGGTAAATTTTATCGTCTTCGTAAGTCATTATATGGACTTAAACAAAGTCTAGAAAATTTAGCCATGCAGTGGAGCAATTTGGGTTGCAAAAGTGCAAGAGTGATCATTCGGTGTTTTTCCGGCATATAGTACGTGGTGCTATTTTCCTCATGATCTATGTTGATGACATCATTATTACGAGGAGTGATGATGAAGGGATATCATCTTTGAAAGCATTTCTTAATGAGCAGTTTCAAACTAAGGATCTTGGAGAATTGAATGTTTTTTTAGGATTGAAGTTATGCGAAATCGTACGGATATTCTTTTGTCTCAAAGGAAATATGCGCTAGATTTATTGAATGAAACCGGAAAATTGAGGGGAAAGCCATCTCGCACATCAATGGTTCCTAATCACCAACTTACGGAGGAGGGAAATCCATTTGAGGATCCTGAGAGATATCGTAGATTAGTGGGCAAACTGAATTATCTTACCAAACTCGCCCAGATGTTGCATATCCAGTTAGTGTGGTAAGTCAATTCATGTCAAAACCCGCAATTGACAATTGATTATTGGAATGCATCAAAACATATTCTACATATTCTACACTATTTAAAAAGGGCCCCTGGGGTTGGGGATTGTGTCGAGACAAGATGGATACATGAATGTCGAAGCCTCTGCATATTAGGCTAGCTCGAAGATAGATGGAAGGTCCAACACGGGCTATTATATCTTTGTAGGAGGAAATTTAGTATCATGGAAGAGCAAAATGCAACATGTTGTATCTCGATCACATAGGCAAAGTATAAGGCCATGCAGTGTCTGAATTATTTTGGATACATCAACTCCTAGGAGAAGTTGGAATCAAGAGTCTGAATCAAGGCCACAGCTCGCTTGTGGTGTGACTATGGCGGCTCTTCACATTGCATCTAACCCATTATTTTTATGAGCGCTCCAAACACATTGAGATTGATTGCCACTTTGTCCGAGAAAAGTTGAAGGAAGGTCCGTTTACTATAGGGCATGTAAACACTAGGGAACAGGAGACATCCTCACCAAGGCACTTCATTGAGCACAGATTAGTTACATTTGCAAAAAGTGGGGCATTATTAATATCTATGTTTCAAATTGAGGGGGAGTGTTAGGAATGTAAATATATTCAGTTTATAGTAGTGATATAGTTACATAGTTGTTCTCTTTCCCAGTGTATGTATATATATGAGACTTTTACATTATGATTTGAATTATTGAGAAATAGATGATTTTTATCTTTCAAGTTTACACCATCCATCATTGAGTGCCTTGAACTGGAGCCTATTTTGTTGGGTCAGATTTGTAGCCAATTGGTGATTAAAAGCTCTGGTTTCTCAATATTAATGTTACAAAAGTTAAAACTTCTAACGTCTGAGATAGAAACTAACTTGCAACCATGTAATGAAGAATAACAATCTTAGCAAATGCATTGTAGATATATAGCATAACCAACCGGGATATGTTCACTTTGTGAAAATTTATTCTCTTCACCTCCTGAGTGTTTGGGCATCACCTGCAGACACATGAGAAACCCAAAATCAGTTGCTAATAAGAGCTGAAATCAAGCAAACGATTTTCCAAAGCATACCTCCAAGCAATACTCAACATTGGTCTGAATTAAATGATTTAAAATTTCTGCAATGCCATTAAGGAAATCAATCAACAAATGCACACGAGGAGCAATATATCAATGTCATGTACAATTGGGACAAAACCAGTAAAGTAATTAAAGAGGATACTTGGATCGACTACATGAGCAACATTTTCTGAACTCAACAATAGGATATACTCTTTGCCCTGTTGGAAAAAGGAAAGTTTAGTAGTGTAATATTGGTTGAATTATTAGTTACTTGAAATTTTGTCAAAATAAGACATGAGATGAGTCACTGAATATTTCTAACCTGTGATAACAGAAAATCTAATTTCCCACTGTTCACCAGTGGACGGAAAACCTCTGAAAGATTGAAAGAATCCCTTCACATATAAAGAGAAACTCAATTGAGTATAGTAGTACTTGAAATGTGACACCCATAGCAGTTCATTAGAAACTTTTTGTGGGAGAGGGGGAGAAGGTTTCCATGTAATATTTTCATGTTTACAGTTTTACACACCTAAATAACCAAGTCAATGATAGATCTACATGAGCTCCATCCAATCTCAACTTTAAAATATAAAAATACAGCCGCAAAACAATTAAAACTCAATATGTCTGAACACAAAGATTCTTCAGGAAATTGTCGAACCATCAATAACCCACTACAAATACTTAGTCAACCTTTTGTCCATGCTCTCCCAGGACAAGAACCAGGATGCTTTCCTCAAGAATTGAATAGTGAAAATTGGAAACATGAGCCACACAGTACAAAACAATACCAAATATAGTCCTTTTAGGCCATGTTTAATTGGTGTGATTAGGTTGGATTGATTACTTTATCCATATGTTTGCCCTCGATTAAACAAGGGCCTTTGATTAATAAGGCAGATTGTGGGATAATTAATCCCATTGTAATTAGATAATAACTAATCAATAGCATGGGCTTCTACTTCCATCATTAGAAGAAACATGGCCTTGATTTACAATTTGTGAAGTAGTAGATTTAGAAAATATTCACGGATATAATCATATGTGGAGAACCAGCTGAGAAATGAAAGGATGAAAAGAAGCAATATTCAATAGGCAGTTGAATAGAAACATATAACTGCAAAATGTGCAACCAACAGAATGGAACAAGAGGAATTGCATATGACAAATAGAACACTAATATATAACAATAAAGGCGATTAATTCAGATTATGAGCTAATCACCCTAGGCTCCTCAACCACTCTATGATGATTTTATTATTATCCTAAAATGGAGTTCATACACAATCCAAACTTTCTTTGCAAGGTGCAATGACGGAAGCAGGTTTTCATAATTAAAACTACTATTAAATTGCTTACCCTACCAGAACAGAGGCAGACATTGGAAATCAGCAAATTCTCACAAATCTATTAAAAAAAGTGTGAGTAATGCTTATAGAGGAATAGTAAAACCATCTTCATGCTACCACAGAATAAAGCACCTAAAGAATATCCAAAACTTTAACAAGAAAAGAAGATGCATTGAAGGTTCTTTTCTGGATTATTTTCAAAAGATATAAGAAACAACATACATCTCATCCTGGTTATCTTGCTCTTTAACAGAGGGAGGCACAAAATTGCTAGCAGTTTCTAGGTTAGGCTGGCTCTGTCAAAAAAGAAAGTGGCACATATCCAGAATAGTTTAAATGGGAGATATAAAGAAATAAAGACAGAAAGAAAAACAGATGCTTGGAATAAATCAAGAGGTATAACCAAAAATCAACAAACTAAGAAACCTGTATAACGGAATGAATGTTCTTATTTGAGTGTTTCTCCAAGACCTGTCATAAAAAAAGTGGTAATTTTAGTTTCCAACAAAAACTTACACCTACTCCAGCTTAATATGCAAGGACAGTTACCTTCAGTACACTCGCATGTGCATTGACGTCATTCACCAAAAGTAAAGGAATACTGCAGTCATATTTTGCATTGAGAGCCTACATATAGTAAGACGATTACATGGAGTGCTGCAAAGAACTAACCAACAAAATATTGAAATGTTAGGTTGCATAAGTAAACCAAGAAAGGAATATACTAAAACCTCAATTTGATTGATTATCAAGTCAAGGCAAGTCAGATCACCACCAATTTCCATAGCACACCTGCATCATATATAGTTCGTGTAAGAAACTGGCTTGTCTTTTGGCAGAATAGAGAAATCATACAAGAAGTTAGAATGTTCAGTAATGGGTGAAACTTATAAAACTACTTGTCAACATTTACAAATATACACACAAGAACCACACTCCAACATTCGGACATAGTCACATACTGATTTTATGCATAAATTTGATACAGAGAATGCGGGCATTCCACCAAAATTTTCCTCACAATCAGATTCCGGTGAAGAAAACCAGAAAAGAAAAGGGAAAAGGAAGAAATAGGAACTAGATTCTAATGCATTATTATCCCAATTGGGTAATTGACATTCAGTGAACATGCGTACAGCATGTATTGATCTTCTTGTTCGAGAGTCGCATGGGATTTCAAGGCAGGCACCACACACATCCATTGATGCACATTGCGACCTCATTGGCATTACTCTGCATGATATAAGCATATGCCAATCCCCATACCAAGTCACTGCAGCCATGCACCAAACCCCCCCCCCCC
>MAYD01358862.1:0-10812 GCA_001909325.1 Ruellia speciosa
TAAATATTAATTAAATTTTATATTTTATAACTTTTTTATATTAATTCAATTAATAATAATTAAAATCTTAATTATCATATAATACAATAAATTTAATAAAATAATTATAAAGATAATAAATATTTTTTTAAGTATTAACTAAATTATTTAAATTATTTATAAAATAAGAAATTTAATGATGTGGTGGAGAGAAAAAATTAAAGGTAGATTGCATTGGGTGAGAAAATGAGTGGATTGCTAATAAAAAGAAAAAATGATGTGAAAGTAAAAAAATGAGTATAAACAACCCATGACTCCAGTCCTAAGCCACTTGTAATAATTATATTAGAATGATTGAATAATGTAAAATATGAAACATGGTTAGTATTAGTATGTGATGGTGAGTGCCTTCTCCGGGGTTGGAGACTCAACCACTGGCTGATTGGGTATTAGTTGCCCTTTACAATTAATTCGATTGACAGGTCAACACATAAAGTCGTTCGAAAATAGAGAATATCGCATTTTTGAAGGACCACCGCCTTTGATTACAAGAAACGCGATTATTATTGCCAAGGGTCGCTGAGGGAATTTTCACTTTTCGTTTATATATTCACTGTTTGGAATTCGCAACAGGGAAAGACGAAAAACAAGAAACAAAACCCAATTCGCTCTCCACAACGCCGCTGTATTAATTTTCACCTTCTAGAATAGGATGGCGGCCGCCGGCGGAGGAGCTGTCAAGGATGTGAAATCGAAGGCGGAACTCGACACTACTGTCTCCGACGGTGCTCCGGTGGTTGTGCACTTTTGGGCGTCATGGTGCGAGGCCTCCAAGCACATGGATCAAGTGTTCTCGCACCTCTCCACTGATTTCCCTCTCGCTCGTTTCCTGAGGGTATATGTGTCCTGCCTTTGCTTCCTATTCTCTGTACAAGTGCAATTTTCCTGTTTGTTTGTTTGTTTGTTTGTTGTCTCGTTTATTTCCGCTAGTGGTTGGAGATTTCGTTGGGGGTATTGCGAGGGCAAAATGCGAGTTTGTGATTGATAGGTTAGGTTATCTGTCTTTGTTGTTGAATGTTTTTAGTTTATTAAGAATTGATTTATTGGGACGGATCGAATCAGAGAGAAATTACAGGTTTTTGAGTGAAATTTAGAAGCATAAGATTTGCTTGTGGGACTGGTTTGTATGATGATCCAATTGTGTATGTATGGTAATAGCTTGAATGAAAATATGTTATGTGGTTAAGGAAGAAGCCTGGATCAATTTGGAGGAAAAAAAAAAAAAAAAATAAAAAGTGGAGGGTTAAGGTATGTTTGAATGCTAAAAAAGGACACATAACCTGCGTTTGGAGGTGGGGGTTTTATGGTTTCTGCATTGGGAGGATCGATTTCTTTTGTTACTGTATTTTTACAGGACAATAACTCCTGGTTTATGCCTTGGAAATTAGCCCAAGGGAAAAGTAAATAAGAAAATTTTGTAACCATGCCTTGGTTCAGTTTGCTCTTACAATACAACGGCAGCAACCCTTCTCTCAGTTTTAGTTGTTGGAATATAAAGATTGAATCTGTAAATAGTGCTCTTTATTGGGCTATACAGGAAGAAATTATGTCTGGGTCGCTATTTTACTCCTTTGCATAATGATTGAAAACAAAGCAAGTATTTTCTGCAATTCTGCCTTGCTGACATAATTTTGTGTTGATATTATAGGTTGAAGCTGAAGAACAACCTGAGATTTCTGAGGCGTATTCAGTTTCTGCTGTACCTTTTTTTGTGTTCTTTAAGGTATGATGGTGCAGATATTATTAGTAACTGCTTCTGCTTGTTTTCTCCACAAGGAGTTCAAGTTACATGCAAATCTTCCTTAACATAGATTAGAGGGATCTACTTTTCAAAATTCAAGCATGTTAATATTTGAAGCGAGTCATCAATTTTATTGTTAGTTGATACTTTATGCTTTCTTGTCCTTCATGAATTTACCTTTTGCATTCTGATTAAAGAATCATATATTTTTTGAACCAATTTAGATCTTTCCCAGTTTCCAAGTGCCACTTGTTGCTGTATCTATTTCATCTTTCCATGACCCTCACCATCGAATACGATATACATACATTAGACAAACCTTATTAATGCTTTTCAGAATCTGCACAGCTTCTAATTCAGGTGCACTTTTGGTTTTGGTAGGACGGCAGAGCAGTTGATAAATTAGAAGGAGCTGATCCATCTAGTTTGGCCAACAAGGTTGCTAAAGTTGCTGGATCCATTAATCCCAAGGACTCTGCTGCTCCAGCTAGTCTGGGGATGGCTGCTGGACCTACTATTCTGGAAACAGTCAAGGAGCTTGCAATGGAAAATGGTGCATCTCATTATGATAAACAGACTCCTTCTGGTGTAGGTGATCAACTGAAGAAGAGGCTTCAGCAACTTGTTAATTCTCATCCGGTCATGCTTTTCATGAAAGGCAGCCCCGAGTCTCCCAAATGTGGTTTTAGTCAAAAGGTAGTTGATATTTTGAAGAAAGAGAAGGTTAGGTTTGGAAGTTTTGATATCTTAACAGAGAATGAAGTTCGTGAGGGATTGAAGAAGTTTGCAAACTGGCCAACATTTCCTCAGCTTTATTGCAAAGGAGAACTGCTTGGTGGTTGTGACATTGCAATTGCTATGCATGAAAATGGAGAACTTGCAGAAGTTTTTAGAGACCATGGGATTGAAGTATCTCATTCAATTGAAGGAAAGAAAATTGAACCTGACAGTGGAAAGGCTGGCATCACCGAATCCTCAGGCCTGAGTGCAGCATTGACTGATCGTTTACGTAGCCTGATTAATTTAGCTCCCGTTGTGTTGTTTATGAAAGGAAAGCCTGATGAGCCACGGTGTGGCTTCAGCCGCAAGGTAGTTGAAATCCTTGGACAGGAGAAGGTTAAATTTGAAAGCTTTGACATTCTTACAGATGATGAGGTTCGTCAAGGGCTTAAAGTATATTCCAACTGGTCAAGTTATCCTCAGCTATATATAAAGGGAGAGCTGATTGGTGGATCAGATATTGTCTTGGAAATGCAAAAAAGTGGAGAGCTTAAGAAGATTCTAACTGAGAAAGGGATCCCTTCTGGTGAGACTGTTGAAGATCGCTTGAAAGGGTTGATAAATTCTTCTCCCGTGATGCTCTTTATGAAGGGCACACCTGATGCTCCAAGATGTGGTTTTAGCTCAAAGGTTGTAAATGCCCTGAAGGAGGAGGGAATAGAATTCGGTTCTTTCGATATTCTGACTGATGAGGCGGTGAGGCAAGGATTGAAGACATTCTCAAACTGGCCTACTTTTCCACAGCTATATTACAAAGGGGAGTTGATTGGAGGCTGTGATATTGTGCTGGAGCTGCAGAATAATGGCGAGCTGAAGGATACCTTATCTGAGTAATTGAACTTTGATTTTACGAACTTATCTGCCATATGCCTATTATTATCATCCTCCTTTTGAAATCCTTACCGTAGTTAAATTATATGCTTGAAACTGCACCTAGAATGTTATTTTTTTTTTGGTCTCATGAACACATAAATCATGTTTCTGTGTGAAGTTTTGTTGAGCCATTATTGATTTGTGGTGGTGATGAGTTTCAACCGTTCAAATACTTCGAATACTACATTTATATCTGTACTTATGCATTCTGTTACATCCGCGGGTTCTTGTTGGAGGAAAAAAAGGGTGTCACCGACCTAAACCTATCCCAAATTCGGGTCGAATTCGATTGTGACTTGAAAAAATAGGTTAGGTTAGGTATGTGGGTTCTTGTTGGAGGAAAATAGGTGTCACCGACCTAAACTTACCCCAAAATTGGGTCGAATTAGATTTTGAACCGAAAATATAGATTAGGTCAGGTTTGTCGAGAAACTTGATTGATCCGTTAAAAATATATTAACTTTTTAATATTTTTATTTTGATACTCATATGAGTCATATTTTGATAATATACGTTTTAAAAGAAATACTACTATCATTTAAATGTTACGATGTGATCTTGCTCCAAGTCACACGAACTACTAATGGGTTAGAATAGCGTTATATAAAGTGATATAAAAATAAAAATGGGTCCAAGTAACACGAACTACTAATGGGTTAGAATAGGGTTATATAAAGTGATATAAAAATAAAAATGGGTAGGAGTAGGATTGAACATATCAGAGTAATATATTTATCCACGATCTGTCAATTCTTGACGCTAAACTATTTCCACTCTGGAGGAAAAGCCTGCTGTGCTCATTGAGAGGTGAATGAAGTCAACGGGCTTGCACAAATTGGGTTTTCTTATTGCTTAGGCTTGGCTGCATATGGTTTTTGGGAATAGATTGGGTGTTACTTATGCACATACAGATCCGTTCGGATTTTGTTTCAGCATTATTTATTTTATAGAAAATCTGTACTGTATCTTAACCGTTTTGTTTTGCAATAGAAAGTTAATTAATCAGCGTTCAACAGATCCATTCATTGAGTCTCAGTAGTCTTCCAACTCCTTTGTTCCAAAAGGAAAAAAAAATTTACTTAATACACTGTAAGAAAGTTAGAGGAAACCCCCATAAAACTGGTGTTTTGGTGTCCCTGGCAACCAAAATTGTACAAATGACTTGCACAGATTGAGCACATTTTGTGATTCTGCGGAAATTGTGGTGTTCAATTGTGCTGTTGCTTCTCCAAGGAAAGAATCTTCAATAACTCTTCATCATCTCCATAACCATCAGCCTTTAAAATGTATAGGATTCTATCCTTTTCTTCACCAGCAGCAGCAGCGACATAGGAAGTCAGTAATGTCTGATACATTTCTCTTTTCATAGGCGCAACAGGTCTCAACAAATTCACAACCTTTTCAACATCTTCAAATCTGCCTTTCTCACCAACCAAGCTCAGCAACTCTGTGATTACTTTATCACCAAATTTGATCCCTTTGCTGGCATCACACCAAGATAAAGCCACTTTTAGAGACTCCAAGGCATCGCCCATCACACCTTTCTTGAGATACCCCATTGCCAGCCTGCACCAAATATACGGTGTTGATACCTTGTTCGTTTCCATCAAGCGCCTAAGCAATGCTTCACCATTTTTAAGAGAACCCCTTTCAATGTGTCCAAGAATAACTACACCAGGCACCCGGAAATCATAGCAATTCCCAGATGATTCCCACTCATGAAGCACCTTCTCAGCTTCTTCAAGCTCATCAAGCCTTACCAAAGACTCCAACATGGTTGTGTAATCTTTGTTAAGGCATCTCTTACAATTGGCCTTCTCAAGACTCCATAACCTTAGAGCATCTTCTTTGTTCCCCAGTCGAGCATGGATTGAAATGAGAAAGTTATACCCCAGTCCATCTTTACCATCTAGCCTTCCCTCAGCTTTCTTAAGGATACAACAGGCCTTATCTTTCAGGCTTGCTTTTGCAAGGAAATTTGCCACGACTGCATATGTATTCCAGTCCATAACAATGTTGGCATCGTTTTCCATTTCATTCAGGGTTTTTTCCAGTCTCTCAATATCAGATTCCACACCATACAGATTAATGCGGATTCGGTAACTCAAATTATCAGGCTGAACACCTCTCTCTTTCATCTCGTTAAAGATTACATGAACCTTGTCATTCTGGTCTGTATTTGTGTAAAGGGACATAAGGTCATTGTAAGCTACGACAGATAAAGCAAAACCCTTCTCTTTCATGGTATTAACGTGCATCAATGCTCTCTCAGTTTGGCGCTGCCGGACATAACAATGTAGCATAGCACCGTATGCCTTATCACTCTTATCTTCCTCACTCAAGCTATTGAAGTAGTTTTCTGCAGACTGAAACCCGTGAACCTTACCGATCAGATCCAACTGCACAGCATGCTGAACCGGCTTGAATGCAAAGCCTCTACTTTTCATCCATTCAGAAGCCTGCATCGCAAGAATAGGATATTAGGAAACAAGCAACCCTGGGAAACCCCAATATCCCAAGATTTTCCCTGTTACTTGATTAGTTAAGCTCAATTCATTCTTATGCAAAGTCGATCTGATTCCCAGAGAGATTAAAAACAATCAACTCATGAATCCATGATGAAATCTCACATTTAGAACTCCAGTGACAAATATAAGCAACATTCCAAGGCGAAGCATAAATTTCAATATTGCATACGCTTGGTACTCTTCAGAACTATGTCAAAAATTAAAACTGCCATCAGCCATAACCAGTTTACCAGATTTAAGTAAAAGCTCAAATGCATAAGCATTCCTTGGTTTATTTCACAAGAAAACATGCCAAATAATCCAATAGAGGTATGCACCCCAAAAGCAAATACATAAGGAAAAGGTTTCTGCACATACCTGTAGAGCTTGGGCGAAACGTTTGCGCTTCCGGAGGTCCAGAACAATGCGCTGAACCTCCGCGAATCGCACCTTATTCCCCATCTCAACCCATTTTTCGAGCTCCGGAGTTACATCCACGTTAGGGTTTCCCATGGGGCTGATTCTCGCATATAACGAAGCCGTGTTCCTCTCCTTGCTGCTTCCCGTGTAGTACCATCGGTTGGCGATAACGTACGATCGAATTAGGGCTTTCACTCCACGCGTATTGGAAAGCATCTTCGAGTTGAAGCCAATTTGAAAATCTCTGCAGTTTCAGAATGAGACGCTGACACATACGAAATCGTGGAGAATACAGAGTTCAGTTAAAGGGGTTTTCCCACTTTTCTGTAGGGTTTATGTCTTCTAATTCGGAGGGGTTGAAAATTGTAATGCTAAACTTCATGTTGGGCTCAGAGCTAAATGGGCCGCAAAGATAAATCGGCCCAACTATATACAAAGCCCACAGTCTGAGGTCGCGGGCCCGCGGCAAGCCTGGAAGCTGGAACCAGTTTCTCCGCCGGTGGCGATTCGATTCCTCCGCCGTGTCGGCGATGAAGATCTTTTCCATTTCTACTTATCTGAACTCGCGCGCGTGTTCTCTATATCGGAAAATCCAGAGCCATCTCAACAGCCCTTTACCATATTCAAGTCTTTCAAGCTAGGAGGAGGACAATTTCGGACAGTCTGTACCGTAGAATCTCGCCTTTTGGGTGACCCGAAGGCGTCGGTGGATGGAAGAAGGACACTTCACATGCAATTCGGAGCTTCAGATGACTATTAACGAGATGCGTTATGCTGGAAGATTCAAACATGCCCTTGAGGTTTGTTGTCCTCTCTCTTGTTTTTCTTTAAAGCCTAGGCGATTTAGTTCCTGTTTAGGTCCATTCTCTGGTGGAAAATCACTATTGTTCATTGTTTGATGGATGAATGGAGGTATAATGCATCGTTCTTTCTTCTTGTAATTCTTCAAATTAGGGCTAGGTTATATAACGTATGAAATCAGCCAAATCTGTGCAATGTTCTTCAGGCTTCCTACATTTTTATATGATTTTCAGACATCTCTCTGGATGACCAATACCAGAAACTTCCCTCTAGCTCCTTTTGATGCTTCTGTAAGATTGAAGATGATTTACAGAACTTCTGGCTTGGAACAATCTGAGGATTACTTCAAGAAGATCCCAGAAAATTTGAAAACACATGAGGTGTATGTTGCCCTTCTGAACTGCTATGCTCTTGTTAAATCTGTTGATAAAGCCGAATCCCTCATGCAGAAAATTAGGGATTTGGGGCATGATACTAAACCAATATGGTCCAACCTTATGACGTATCTATATTACCAGTTAGGCAACTGGGAAAGGGTGAAAGATCTTTTGATGGAAATGAGAAATGAGTTCTGATGGGCCCATGCCAATCTGGTGGCCCAAATGGGCGGCCCATTAAAATGGTTTGTCAAAGTGCCATTAACATATCCCACTGTAACTTCAAAAAATAAAAGATAAAACACCACCCTCAATATTTAGGTACCATTCAGCCTAAAGATGATTTTGCCACTGACTTATTTTAAAATTACCGTCCCCTTCTCAAGACTCTCTGAATCCAAAATCCTTTAACATCTATAATTTGACAAAAATCATCAATGAGATAATTTTTTTGGGAAAAATTGGATAAAAACGAGTAAAAAAATGCGATAATAGCGTGGGACGCACGGCTCATGCGCCCGGCCGCGCGGCCGGGCGCATGTGCCCCGTCAGGTGCGCCTGACCGTACTGCCGGGCACGACGCATCCCAGACAATAGATGGGGTGCACCGACCCGCCCGCACGGTCGGGCTCACCTGAGGAGGCTCATGCGCTCGGCCGCGCGGCTAGGCCCATGCACTGTGCACCCACGCTGTTATCGCAATTTTTCACCGTTTTGATCAAATTGAAGCCAAAATTATAAATGTTAAAAATTTTGGATTCAGAGAGTTTTAACATTTTTTCATCGTTTCAATGATTATTTTATCAGTATTAGACATTATTATTCTTTTTGGATTAAATTGAAGTCAAAATTATAGATGTTAAAAATTTTGGATTCAGAGAGTTTTAGGGAGGGAGCGGTGATTATAAAATAGGTCAAGGATAAAATTGTCTTTAGTCTAGGAGGTGCCTGAATATTGAGGACAACGTTTATTAATCCAGAAAATAAATCACACACGTTCAAATTGTGTTTTTAGTTGTTACCGTATGGTGTATTAGTAATTTAGTATGAATACTGTATTATCATTTGTAAGCCAACTTATGTACAAATGTGCAATGTGTATACCAACTTTGCTTGCAACAATGCTCCTATCTACACCCCAAAACACACGCAAAGTTGCCAAAATAATTTGAACACAAAATCAAAACACAACAAGGCACAATATTGCAAAACACAGCAAGAACATTGTAACCCTGTTTAGAGACTTTTCCGCCCTTACCTGCTGCCTTCTCAGCCTCGGCGTGCTACTCACCGCTGAGTCGTACGAATTTGGGTACATGTACAGACTAAACACTCCAGCACAAATCATCTCCCCAAACATCTTCACCATAGGATGATTGATAACCGATGGCGCAGAACCCACAAGATCATCATCCCGAGGCAGCCTCATCAACGGATTCACCGTGTAAGGATTGTGGGATGAGAGTTGCCGCCTTGGATGAATGGTGCCAAGGGCAGGTGGCCTAGGAGGTATACCATTGGTTTCAGGGTTGGGTCCATGGATATATAGTGGGACCATGGTTTTTGAAGATATTTCGGATTTGCAAACAGGGCACCGAGGGAGGTCGCCGGATGCAGGGGGGTTTGTTTGTGAATTAAGCCATTTGTATATGCAAGGCCAACAGTAGAGATGGCCACAGAGGGTTACCACTGGATCGCGAGCGGAGTCTAGGCATATGCTACAGTCGAAGCCAGGAGATGAAGTGTTGTTGGATTTTGATATTGGGCGGCGATCAGACTCCAAGCCCTCTCTAAAATAGTGCTGAAACTCCATGTCTGTGTTGGAAAATCTGTTCCAGAAAGCAGCACGGGATTATTGTCAAGTAAATCCATCATGAATCAAGATTATCGCAGTCTCACAAATGGTAGCAATAGAAGGAAGGTAAAGTTGATATTACCTTTCATGTGTGAAAAATATATGCAAATAGCCCAAAAACTACATGGTCAATCTATTTCATTATTAATCTTGATACAGAACTCCCAAATAATGTACTTGTGAGTTTTAATCATTGGATTGCTTTATAGAGTGTACCGTAGAAGAAATGAAGAACTCCATTAAAGTAGTGCTTGAGATCTGACAATAGCACCCACAGAGTAAGGAAAAAGCACAATTTGGCAATTGAGATTTGAGGTGCCTTTTTAATTGCCAACAAAAAAACAAAACTAACAAAGATTCTAATGTATAAAAACAATTTCAGATGAGTGGAGAATTAGGTTTAAGAATTAAGATTAATAAGAGTTTATTATCATGGAACGCATAGGTGAAACTTTCCTACGCCTACGCAAAAAGCGCATACATGAATCATGATACACCTCCAGAGGCTCCAGATTACGGATCTGGACGAAAATGTATTCTTTTGTAAATTCATTGGCGTTGAAATGACAAAAATGAAGGGCTCGAAAATGTAAAAACAAGTGGATTGAAACAAAATGGTGAATCCAGGGACAATCAGTGGAGAGGCAAAAAACGAAATTACGAATGAAGATGCAGAGACAGAGATGCATTACATAGAAACCTGGAATCTGGATGGATGGATAAAGAAGAAGTTGAAATTGGAAGTAGGAAGTAAATAGAAGCAAACGGCAGCCGCCACCCGCCAGCGTTTGAGATTTGAGATTTGAGAGATGGGTGAAGAATGAACGAGGGTTTATTTATAAAGCCCAATAACAAATCAACGAGTGATGACACGTGGCAAGTCAACTTTTACATAAAGTTTAAGCCTCCAGCAGCCGCCTTCATTTTAACACGCCCTTCATATTTATCTTTATTTTTAAATTTCACCTTTTTATTTTAATTAAATAAAAAATTTTGATGTTTGTAATCCTCAAAATTGGGACCTCAATCTATTTCCCAATAATTAATTATTTAGTTAGCAAATCAAACCATCTTATTTTTTATAAATAAACAATTTAATAATTATATACATATATAATTTATTATTTAGCACATGTTTATAATGTGCTTTATTTACTAGTTATAAGAAAACTAATGTTATGCTTTATAATTCATACTTCTTTTGTATTTTTCTTATTATATTTTGACTTTAATGCTATTCACATACTTCAATTTGATTATTATTAGTGACTTATAACTATGAAAAAAATATGATCATGTGGGATTTTATTAGATTTATCTTAATATATATTTTTAAATTTTATATTATTCAATAACTTAATTAACGTTTTTAATAATTGAAATTATGTATAGATAAATGTGCAGAGTGAAATGTAAAAA
>MAYD01358888.1:0-14255 GCA_001909325.1 Ruellia speciosa
AATTTATTTTATTGAATGGCTATGTGATTATATGTGGCATATGCATCCACGGACTTTATTATGCAAATTGGTACTGCATGGAATTTGGTAAAGCCTATCAGCGACGAGCAAGTGGCGACTATCCCTTGTCTCGCACTGAACAGTGGCAATTCAAAAAGTGTGAACGATTGATGACGATAAATAAAATTGATGCATCGCATTAATTTGGTTAATCACGTAAAGATGGTTAGAGTGGTAACCCTTGATACGTTCCTGTGGGTTGATCGCCATAGGATTTTAATTCCACCAAACCGGAAGTTTCGACTTTCGGATTTTCCCTGTTCTACTCACGAGGTTTGGCCACCTGTGAGGTTTACCGGTAATTTAAGTTCAGTTTAGGGGTCGAATGGGATGGTAAGCGTGCTCGGGGGTGCGGCACGTGATGCCGTAGTTGGAACCATTCGATCTCTGGCCTCGGGAAGAGTTCTAGCTGGTCCGACGGGGTACATCGGGTTGCCAGCGACAATGACTCTACTCAGGGTACTCGAAGAGGTTTGATTGTACGGTGCCGGTATGGGTGATCCCTGCCGTGCCTGCAACTCAGCCAATGTTCTGTATGTGCTGCAATAGGAGGTGGACCCTAGTGTAGTTACATGGTTGGTTACCTTACTCTGTGATTTTTATGCATTTAACTGATATTGTTATCTGCATGGTGTGTTGATTATCATGTCTGTCCAGGTTTACATTCATGATGGGAATGATGAGGTAATTATGCATAATGATTTATGCATGGGTTTTCACTTGTGTTTTATCATGTTTGATACGCATGATGGTTTATGTTGTGACATATAGAAATATATCCACAGCATGGTTTGATTATGCATTATTATTAGTGCATGGAGTGTTTAAATGGTTATGTTGCATTGCATCTCGGTTAGATGAAGTCAACACGGTTTAAAATGCATCGGTTTATGCATGGTTTTAAGTATGCACTTGAGGAGTGTATGGTGTGTGTCGAGTTTTGAAACCCATTAAGTAACGTATCGGAGACGTTCTTAACGTGGCTCATTATGCATATTCATATGCATGGCATGCACTGCATTGTGTATGATCTTTACTTAGTCGTTTTCGACTAACGGTGCTGCTTGCATCGTGCAGATCATGAAGCCCGGAGGGACCATATCCCGCCTGGCGAGCGTTCAGGGTGAGGTTACGACCTCAGGGTTTTGTTGGTGAGGTTGAGAGAACATAGTGATCTAACTGTTCTATGCGTTACATTTCAGTTATTTATTATGTTCTGAACTCTTTATGCCTCGTGTTTATCATTTTGTTTATCGGCTTGTATTGAATAGCCGAATCCCGGACGTGGGATACTCTTTTGCATTTTGACGTTATAAATGCATTGCCTGTAATAGTGAATAGGCATTCTTTTGTGTGACTGTCTGTCTTAAATTTTAATACGGTGAGCTGTGATCAGAGGGGACAAGCTTCCTGAAATCCAGCGTACTCTGATAGGATTAGTGGATGATTAGCCTGAGCACCGAGCTTAATTAGGGTTAGGACGTAGAACCCGAGTTAAGTTAGGTGTGGCGGTAACACATCGTCCGATTATGGGAATCGGGGTGTTACAGCAATCGTCTTAGTCTGTTGCTTCTCTCGCTCACTCAGGTAATCACGTTGCTTGTCTTTCCCGGTCTACACCTGTAGTCCGTGGGTTCTTGATTATGGTGCTTCCAATCATGTCTCTAGTAACCATTTTCTTTTCTCTCATTTAAATACTTCATCTTTACCGTCTATTAATATGGATGATATATGGTTCTGAGGCTCCATCAGTCATGCCTAACATTTGCCAAATGTGTCTCTTGATTCACCACTATACATTCCTCATTGTCCTTTTACCCTTGTTTCTATTAATAAGCTAACCAAGTCCTTAAATTGTCCTATAACTTTTTCCATTGATTTTTTTTTCTATCCATGATCGCAGCACGGGGCAGACGATTGGTGTCGAACATGAGTTACATGGGCTCTACCATTTAAACCTTTCACCACCAAGTCCTACTTTTATCGTGTGCTCCACAACCACTTCTTCAGATCTTCTTCACCAGCGTTTGGGTCACCCAAGTTTGCCCAAGTTACAACACCTTGTTCCTGTATTATCTCATTTGTTATTTTTTAATTGAGAGTTGTGTCAGCTTGGTAAATATTCTTGCATTTTGTTTCCCAAGCAAGTCAATAATCGAGTCAATATACCTTTAATTTTGGTTTAATCCATTCTAATATCTGGGGTTCCAGTCGAACACAGTTTATTTTTGGTTTTTGTTAATTTGGTTACTTTCATTAATGATTTCTCAAGATGTACTTAGGTATATCTAATGAAAAATCAATAAGAGTTATTCACTATTTTTTAGTAGTGTTGAGTAGTGATAATGCTCCAGAATATTTCTCCAATTCTATGACTCGTTTTCTCTCCTCATAGGATACACCAATCCTTTTGTGCTTACACCCCTCAACAAAATGGGGTTGCTAAACGCAAGAAATGGCACCTTATTAAGACTGCTCGCACTATGATCAGACATCATAATGTTCGATTATAATTTTGGGCTGATGTTGTGCTTGCAGCTTGTTATCTTATAATCGTATGCCCTCTTTTGTACTCCAAGGTCAAATTCCTCATCAATTGTTATTTCCACATAATTCCCTCCATCACTTACCTTCTCGTGTCTTTGGATGTACTTGTTTTGTCTACAATTATTCTCCGAGTCACAGTAAATTCACCTCTAGCTCTCAATTGTATCTTTCTTTGTTATTCTTAGGTTCACACAGGCTACAAGTGTTTTTCACCCATTTTTACTTTTCTGCTGATGTTACTTTATTTGAGTTTTCTTTTATTTTTCTCCTTCGTCTTTGTCTCCTATTCTGATGTCTTACCTATTCTGCCTTCTTCGTCTATGGTTCTCTCTCTTGAGTCGCCCTCACCTCAGCCTCTTCAAGTTTACCATCGTTGTTCACAGCCACTTGCCTCGTGACTCATGGTCCTATTATTCTAACTTCTCTTGGCTCAGCTGCGTCTAATCCCAATATACCTATTGACCATGCCATTGATGGTACTGCCCTTGATGCCTCACATTCTTCGCTATTCTCTTCTGCACCTGCAGTCCCTCCACCCATTGATGATCCTTCTATTGCCCTTCAGAAAGGTAATCATTCCACTCAGAATCCTTATCCCATTTAAAATTTTCTTACTTATCATTGTTTGTCACTTTCTTATTGTGCTCTTAACTGTCCAACTTACTTTTGTTTCTCTTCCTAAATATCTTCATGAAGCACTTTCTCACCCAAGGTGGGTAAAACAATAATAGATGAGATGGATGCCTTGCATGGTAATGGTATTGGTTCCATTACCTCCGAGTAAGTCTCCTATAGCTTGCCGGTGGGTCTATGCCATCAAGGTTAGCCCTAATGGCCAAGTTGATCATCTCAAGGCACGATTGGTCGCCAAGGGTTTTATATAGGTCTATGGTGAAGATTATACGGAAACTCTCTCTCCCATAGCTAAAATGTCCTCTATTCGCTTATTTCTCTCTTTAGCTAGGACAAACTCTTGGTCCCTTCAATAGTTAGACATTAAGAACGCTTCTCTCCATGGTGAAACTATAAGAGGAAATATATATGGCGCAACCTCTGGGTTTCATTTTGCAAGGTGAGTCTAATATGGTTTTCAAACTTCGACGCTCTTTGTATAGGTTAAAGCAATCTCTGCGTGCATGGTTTGGACGATTCAGCTCTGTTTAAAAAATTTTGAAATAGTTAGAAGTGAGTCAAACCATTTTGTTTTCTACAGGCATAATTTTGATGGCAAGTGTTTGTTTCTTCTTATATATATTGATGATATTGTCTGGGAGTGATTTGGAAGGGATTGCTCAATTGAAAGAACATTTACATAGACACTTTCAACGAAAAGACTTGGGACCACTCAAATATTTCCTTCGAATCGAGGTTGCTCTGTCTAGTTATGGGATTGTCATCTCACAACGTAAATATGCTTTGAATATTTTAAAAGAAATCGAGATGACCAATTATAAACCAATTGATTCTCCCATGGAGTCTAATTCCAAGCTACTTCCAGGATAAGGGAAGCCACTTGTTGATGCTAGCAGATATAGGAGGTTGGCAGGTAAGCTTAATTACCTTACACTCACTCGGCTAGATATCTTTTTTGTTGTCAGTGTTGTGAGCCAGTTTTAGAGTTTGAGTCTCCCTGTGCTACTCATTGGACTGCTACTATTCGAATCTTGAGATACAGTAAGGGATCACTTGATAGAGGTTTGTTATGTACCAATCACGGTCACACCCAAGTGGTTGATTACTCGGATGTTGATTGGGTTGATTCCCCTACTAATAAGCAATCTACCTCTGGGTATTGCATTTTTGTAGGTGGTAATCTTATGTCTTATAAGAGCAAAAAACAGGGTGTTGTTGCACAATCAACAACTGAAGCAGAGTATCGAGCTATGAGTTTAGCAGCTAGTGAGCTGATTTGGATAAAAACTACTCCATGAGTCGAAGGTGGTTGAGGTGTCTCAAATAAAATTATTTTGTGATAATCAAGCCACTATTCACATTGCTTCCAATTCAGTCTTTCATGAAAGAACAAAGTACATCGAAATTGATTGCCATTTTATTCAAGAGAAAATGTTGTTTGGGTGTATAGCCATGAGCTATGTTGCTTCCAACGACCAATTTGTTGATATCCTCACCAAGTCCCTCAGAGGCCTCGTATTGAAGTTATTCGTGACTAGCTTGGACCATATGATTTATGTGCTCCGGCTTGAGGAAGAGTGTAGAGTTATTTTGTATATATTATAGTTTAGAATGTATTGAGTAGTCTAGGCCCAATATGGTCCATGTATAAATATCTATATTTATGCCTATATTCTTTTTTGATATAGAAAATAATTTGTCCGTTCTTTTTTATATTGTCCACATTTTTTTATTTAATTGTTTTTCTATAATTGTACACTTATTTTTTTTGATAATTTTTTTTCTTATACATTAATAAAATATTTAATTTTTCTCTCCATCAAATCATAAAACTTATTTTTTTCTCTCCATCTGCTAATAAATACTACACTTCTCTCTTAATAAAATATTCTATTTTCCTCTCCATCAATCCATAAAATACTCAATTTACATTCCTACCTCAAATCTCGTGCCTGCAACAAAGTGGACAATATTAAGAAAATAGAGGAAGTATAACCTTTGCAGGCATTGTTGATTACACACATATATGCCTCAAATATGCATGAGGTTACACAAGAACAGGTGGACTCATCACTCATCTCCATACAATAAAAAATGGTAGATTACAAATCTACATAATATGCAATGGAGTTTGACCAGATATATACGTGCAATGTTGCTAGCATTGTCATACATGTACACATAGCACAGTTGTGTAGTGTAGTGATGATATGTATGCATTTACTCATAGGATAGTTGCAAGCTCATTAAGTTTGCAACCAACATCAATACTCAATACCAACTACAAATACTCTCATGCACCTTAGAGTTTAGACCTAAAAATTTACATATATACCTAGTGATCGATTTTTCACTTTTTCTGCAATTTATAGCATCCAAACATACATGATTTACTTTAATTACTGCATTATGAACACAACATAAATATCCAAATTAAAGAAACACCATCAGTCAAGCAAAAAACAAAAACCAGTCAATTCCATCTATTGTAGTACTTCATATCCTAAACATGATTTAATTTTCCTCCTCTATCAATATCTGTTTCCAAGGAAAATAAAATAAAATGTTTGGTATTCATCTTCTTTTTGGTACAAGTCAAGACAAAACAGTTTTTGGAACAGGTACAACTCGATCTCTCTTATGAGTTGTGGAACAGCCAAAAGTAATGATAATTATCAATGAAAAGTTGAAAA
Organism: Ruellia speciosa; assembly: GCA_001909325.1. Lineage (NCBI taxonomy): Eukaryota > Viridiplantae > Streptophyta > Magnoliopsida > Lamiales > Acanthaceae > Ruellia > Ruellia speciosa. The sequence continues at coordinate 5,934 of MAYD01358888.1, forward strand.
CCAGCTGTAAGATTATTACAATGCAAAATGGATTGGAAGTATTGCAAAATGTCAAGATAAAATTGGTGTTTCCAACGGCTAAGGAAAGACTATTAAATTAAAATGAATAAAGGGACAGGTCATATTCATATATGACATTATTCTTGAAGACACCCCACAGTGTGAAATAGTAGGTGACAATTTTATCTTCTTTTTTAATTTAAATTTTCTGCATCAAATCAAATGGGGAGGGTTCACATGGCTTTCATTTTCTAATTTTTGTACCTTATTCTTTCCAAGAGTTAAACTAATTAGACATTTTTCAAATTTATGTAGCTATGTGTCTTTTTTGGTACAATCCAAGGTAAGATTAAGCAGTTTTTGGGTCTACTCACCGCCACAGGACAAAGAATGTTCCAAACTCATAGGCTACCTTGTAACGATACTAGCAAATTACACACCATCGAATAATATATATATATATATATATATATATATATTCTCACATTAAACAAGTAAAAATCAGTACGGTAGGAAGGTGGTGCAGGGAAAGACACCGTCCAAACTTGACTAGGAATATCAAGAAAATATTCTCTAATGAAAATAAGCATATTAATATCATCAAGGGATTCTTCTTGCTGTTTGCACTCAACTTGAAACAAGAAATGAATAAACAAAATCCAAACAAGACAAGGAGAAGCTGTCGTTACCTACATAAGCAGACAGTTGATGAATGTATTTCCTGCAAGAACAAAGCAAATCACCTGCAACACCTATGTGATTGTGTACTTCAGCCCTGCCGTATAGCCTCATGGACGATTCTCCTCACTAGAAGCTTCCAAATCGATTGCTTTCTTTTTCATCGTCGCAATTCTCACACTCCCATTTATACACACTGTGCTTCTCAATTCCATTCTCCAAATAGATGAGCAAGAAACTTAAAGAGGCCAACTTCTCAACAAGAAAAGGAGGACAAAATGGCTAGATATACACGTACAGACACAAATAGGAACTTGGAGACGCTGTTGGTCTTGGACAAAAGCACACAGGGGCATAAAGACGTCCCTGCCAGGAAGCCTACAAGAAAGCTGATTCCAGGCCAGGGGCTTGAGTTCAAGAACTTATCATACAGTGTCTTGAAGAAGCAGAAGAAAGACGGTGTATGGATAACCAAGGAAACTTATCTTCTTAATGACATTTCGGGTCAGGCCACGAGAGGTGAAATTTTGGCCATTATGGGGCCTAGTGGAGCTGGAAAATCCACTTTTCTTGATGCTTTGGCTGGCCGGATTGCTCAGGGGAGCCTCGAAGGATCTGTCAGAATTGATGGGAAGCAAGTAAATTCTTTGCCTTTGTCCTGGGAATTAGATTTCACCAAAAATGTTATCTTGATTTTTGGTTTCCTACTGCAGGTGACAACCAGTTATATGAAGATGATTTCGTCATATGTCATGCAAGATGATCAGCTCTTCCCAATGTTGACTGTTTTCGAGACGTTCATGTTTGCAGCAGAAGTAAGGCTTCCCCCTTCCATCTCCACTACAGAGAAAAAGAAAAGAGTTATTGAACTTCTTGATCAGTTGGGGCTGACAGTACGTATACACTTCTGTTTCCTTAACTATCCTCACTTCAAAATCTACCTTAGATTTCTGCATGATAACTTTATCTAATCGGCTTGGTAGAGTGCAACACATACGTATATTGGGAACGATGGGACAAGAGGGGTATCTGGAGGAGAAAGGAGGAGGGTGTCTATTGGGATTGACATAATACACAAACCGTCACTGCTGTTTCTTGATGAACCAACCTCAGGTCTTGATTCGACAAGTGCTTTCAGTGTTGTTGAGAAGGTTAAGGATATTGCAAAAAGCGGCAGTATAGTCTTGATGACAATCCACCAGCCTTCCTTCAGAATCCAGATGCTCCTAGACCGCATCACTGTCCTTGCACGGTATGAACTTCTTTTCATGTTCTTTGAAACAGATCATTGTATTTCTTTGGACTCAACAGAATTAAAAATTTTTAGTACAGAGGTAGACTGATATACATGGGAAGCCCGACTGATCTCCCGGCCTACCTATCTGGATTTCAAAGGCCAGTTCCAGAAGCTGAAAATCCCATGGAGTATCTCCTTGATGTGATCAAAGAATATGATGAATCAACCCTAGGACTTGATCCACTTGTTCTATATCAGCGTGATGGGATCAAACCAGATCAAGCGGCTAGGACTCCACTTCGAAGACCACCCAAAAAGCCGAATACTCCAATGACTCCTCACGGCAGGAGTCCATGGTTGAAGCATGTCAGCCTTCGTAGCACTCAGTTCTCAAATGGAAACATGAGTTCAAATGCAAACATGACCCATAGAACAGACTCTATGCAGTTTAGTTCTAACAATGATGATTATGACGATGAAGATTTTGATGCTTCCCTGGAACGAAAAAGCAACAGGACAACGCGCACAAGGACGAGCTTGCAGAGTGGAGCCTACAATCCTCGGTTGGCCTCTCATTTCTACAAAGACTTCTCTGTCTGGGTCTATCAGGGTGTTAGAGGGACCCCTCGCCGCCAACCAACATGGACTCCAGCACGAACACCTGGACAAACTCCTGGAATAACACCAATGTCCATTTCAAGAAACTATCATGCTGCACCCCCAAGGGCCAAAGAACGAACAAAACTTCAAACACCAGTCTTTAGTCCATCCACTGATTCTTATGGAGAATCTTATGAAGAATTCAACATAGCAGAAGAAGTACTTGATGAACCTGAGAACAGGCAAAAATTTGCCAATCCCTGGCTTCGAGAGGTGGCAATCCTATCATGGCGAACCGGCCTCAATGTGATCCGAACACCAGAGCTCTTTTTGTCCCGTGAGATTGTCCTGACAGTAATGGCTCTGGTTCTGTCATCCCTGTTCAAAAATCTCCACGATCATGACTTCATAACTATCAACAAGCTTCTAAATTTCTACATCTTTGCCATCTGCCTAGTCTTCTTCTCTTCCAATGATGCTGTTCCAACTTTCATCCAAGAACGATTTATCTTCATTCGCGAGACATCCCACAACTCTTATCGAGCCTCTTCTTATGTAGTCTCCTCCCTCTTAGTCTACCTTCCATTTTTCGCAATCCAGGGCTTCACATTTGCAGCAATCACTCGATACATACTCCGTCTGCACAGTAACATCATATACTTCTGGCTGATCCTCTATGCTTCACTCATAACAACAAACGCCTATGTGATGCTCGTGAGTGCAATGGTCCCAAGTTACATCACTGGTTATGCAGTAGTGATAGCCACAACAGCTCTGTTCTTCTTGACATGTGGCTTCTTCTTGAAATCGTCAAAAATTCCGATTTACTGGAAATGGCTGCATTATATATCTGCAATCAAATACCCTTTTGAGGCGTTGCTAATAAGCGAGTTCAAAGGCACAAGGTGCTACAAAGGCAGAATTGAAGAACTCTCACCAGGACCTCTAGGAGACATAAGGATCAGCGAACTCCACAACACATCAACCGTCACACAGAATCCAAACTGCATGCTGATTGGGGAAGATATTTTATTCACAATGAATATTCATAAGATAGAGAGTATTTGGGTTGATATTGGCATTCTGTTGGCATGGGGTGTTCTTTATCGACTCTTCTTCTATGTTGTCCTCAGGTTTTACTCCAAGAATGTGCGAAAATGAAGCACAGATAAACTCCGGAGAGAGTAAACCTCTCCAGCAATTCATTTTTATACGAAAAGATGCATAACATATTGTGCACTTCTTTTTTAAAAAAAATCTGGAACTCATAGCTTTCCTGCTGCAAAAAGATTAGATTCCCAGGACCGGGAGGGATAGAATTTAGTTTTAAAATGTAATTTTCTTTCTGTAAGATTCATGTTTTTGTTTCTCACAAGCATTCTCATTCTATAGGGCAACATTCACAATGGAACTGTTCTTCAGATGCAACTTCTGCTTTAGTCACTATGGCTAAAGAAACATGCTCAGAAGTAGTTTTCTCAGGTAAACTCTAGGGTGACTCCAGTAAGTTCATTAACATCACTATATTTTTGTAAAGTAGAAGAATGGAATACTTGTAAGATTCTACTCTGCAGCTGCTTCAGTCACCTGCTCTATATCAATTTTCAAAAACACTTACTGTGAATTTTTTGTGGCCAACTTTAAGCATTCAACTTTTTTCTTAGTTCACCTGCAGATTCATTCTCAATTACTTGTCCTGCACACCAATCACAGTGTCAGAGATCTTAACCAATTACAGTGTATCTCAGCTTGCAGCATATGTTTTCCATAAACTCACAAGCTGTAAGAGGCTGTTCAGAACCCCATAAATATAAATTTCAGTACCAAGTTAAAAACATCAAGAATGAAAATACCAAGCTCTATGATCAGATTTTCAGTTACAGGTCACCACAAAAGGATCATGCATAGTCAGGCTCCACAACATCAAAATTATCCAACTCAATGAGGCCCTCGTCCAAGTTGCCATCCCTCTACATATTAGCTTCCTCAGACCCCAAAATGCTTCAGATCAGAAAATTGAAAAAGAATTTCCAAGTACCTATACATGGGTTTTATTTTATCTGCACTACTCCAGAATGCATCTGAATTCCATTGCAAATCATTTGAGCAAGAGAATGAGGGAAATCTAAAAAGTATCAACTGAAAACTGCACGAGTGGTAACACCAACAAATCATTCAAAAAGAATTTCACAATTTGGGCAGATATTGTCATAAAGTCAATTAAGCAAGGCATATGAGAAAATTATTGCAGAGAAATTTGATAGCAATAAGAGGAACATGAAAATTTGCATGGTTCTAACACACACACTTACAACCTATCATATTCAGGATATGCCCTGTTATACGAGCCACACATACAAAATACAATACAAGGCACCGTCTTCTCTGCCCACACATACAAAATACAATACAAGGCACCGTCTTCTCTGCCCACACATACAAAATACAATACAAGGCACCGTCTCTCTACCCATTTCACATCTTCCTGTCAGTCCCCAACTCAAAAGGCAAATTAGTTTATTAAAAGTGAAATTAGTTCAAAATTTTGTTGAACTTCTAGCCTCTACCTATAGCATAACTGTAATTTGCTCACAAACTTTATAGTGGACTTGAGAAAATATCATACTCTTGAAACTTGAAACACCAATAAGATAAATTAATAAATAGTACGGCTACATTTAAGGAGGAAATATGCATTACAAGCTTCTGCGATACTACAACAGAAGTAAGATAATGTACTGTAAAAAAGCTACCCAGCATGCTGGGCGACCTTGTTTTCAATTGTACTTATGTCAGTAGTAATAACTCTATCAATTTCCTTGGCTTTTTTCAGAAAAAAGAAACTGGGAATCGCAGAGACTTTCCACTCTGCCGCAGCTTCCATTGCCTCCTCAATATCAAGTTTCAAGAACATGACTTTAGGGAATTTTCCAGCTAAGTTTGTGATTACAGGGGAAATGTAACGACAGGGACCACACCATGTTGCAGTGAAATAGAGAATTGCAAGCTGAGGTGTTTCTGAGACAGCATTTAGCTTATCTTTCAACTCACTAGCAGAATGAATCCCAATGACTCCTGTAAAAAAGATGGTTAGGAGCTGAGAAAGCTCATCAAATTTGTATTGTGCCCTCCGCATTGTTGAAAAATAGCCAAGTAGTTGAAAATGTATAAAAAATGAGTACTCCCTGGATCCATGTTCAAATGTCCAGTCATATGAAAATCAAATCAGAATCCCATCCGCCATACAGTTGAACAAATCAAAGTAGTCAAGCATGCATTGGAAACAAATACTCCCAAAATCCATTTTCAATTGTGCAAGCAATCATATGAAAATCATTTTGTGTAGGGCAACAAGAAAGTACAGAAGAGACAGTAAGTTGAAGTTTGGCTTCCGGAGTTTCTACACAAAAAGCAGGGAAAAAAAAAATTATTTTTCCAAAGAGCTAAGGAGCCAAGTATGCTCCTAAATTAGCATGAGCAACTTTTTTTCTTGAGGTTAAGCCCTTGGTTGATATATGAAATTTGATATATTATGTCTCAAATTTGAAATCTAAAATCAAATTCACTAAGTCACTAAAAGAGTCCTATGTATTTCAAACCCTAATATCTAACTGTATTTTGCATTGAGACCTAAACTGTAGCACACACTTAATTTGGGGTTTTTTTTGGCTAGTAAAATTTAGAGGCATCATGTGTGGTTTTAGTTATCAATAATAGTGCCAACCAATTAGGATTGAAATCCTTGAATCTCAATGGAGTTCCTAGGCAGGACGTAAATGCAAGATTGCAGACGTCAATGATCAATTTAGTTCCCCAAACAAGAGTGATAAATACAACTTTGAAGTAAACCAATTAGTGGATAGTGTCAAGCATCATCAGAAGAACTCTATCGGGATCGATTTTAACGGTAGAAGATTGCTCAAAATATAGTTTCTGAACAACCAAACAACCCAAAAGAAATTGCATCTTACATGCATGTTAGTGATCGCTAGTTAAATGATTTCTTGTCAGGAATCTGTAAGGATGGAGCTGAAAGTGAGGGACAGAGAAAAATTTCCGAGCCTAACTAGTTATCATTGATTAATAATGGTAATTTAAGTAATACTTCGGTGTATATCGTTTTACTTACAAGACTGCTAACAAATTGGCAAGTATTACACTAACGCACCGTATTTAAAAACGGAAGCAGCTTCAGGATCCTGCAATAATATTAAAAACACCATTCAGTTCTGAAGCAGGAAAAGTGTAATGCAGAAGGACAATGAGTATAAATCAAGTACAGTTTGACATGGAAAAATAAATTCAGCAAGGATAAACATGTCTGAGATGTAACCTTGTGCATCTGCTTTTCGGGCTCAATCTTTCTCAACCCTGGTTCTTTTCGCCGACGTTCATACTTTTGGTGATGCTCTTTGATTTTTTTTGTGTTTGCTTCAACCTGAAGGCTTAAATAAGAATCTAAGATGTCCGAACTTCACATCACTCACATTTTAGAGATCATCATATCAAAAAACCAAAATTTGGAAACTTGAGACCACGACATGACAAAAGTTACCTTCTTGAGCATCAAGTCAATCTCACCATCAAAATCCAATTTTGAAGCCACATGTAAATCATCACCTGCTTTTTCCCATAAACCTAACATTGCCCTTGCCATCCCTCGTGCTTTATATCCCTTTGCTGAGGGGTAGATCTAATATAATTATTGCCCAGATTGTCATCGCTATTTGTTGTTACAAGAAGACAAATTACTCAAGCAAGTACAATAGCCAAGCTTCCTCGGAGCTGGAAAATAAGATACATCACCTGTAAAGCTGCATCAGCATCTCGGATTGCAGCATTTGGTTTCTTAAGTTTGACAAAGACACTTGCTGGCAACATAAACATTTAGATGAAGACAATCATTATGGCATGATAAAGAACAATAGTGATATACATGCATGCATGGCATAATTTTACATAACTATTGTTTTCTTTGGAGCTAGAGTTGGCAATGGGTCCGGTTGAGACCCAGACCTGATCCATTGACCTGACTCAGGTCCTCTGACCTGAATCCAACCCATCTTAGGTTGGCTAGTGACCTACATGATCCATTTTATTAAATTGTTTTATAAGATTTAGACAAAAATTTGCATTAAATTCAAATTTCCAAAAAGTCATATAGAAACTAACAAAATAAAATTTAAATAGTACACAAACTCGATATTTAATATGTACTTTTTAGGTAATAATTTTAGATCATATTTTTAACATTATATTAGAAGTAAACTAATAAAGTATAATTACATCCACACCCATTCTACTTAAATTTTCATTAGAATAACATTTTATATATGAAATGACCATTTTAACGTTATTATAAAATTTAAAAATATAAAATATACCATAAACAAATCATTCTTAAATGATCATATATATATATCATACATAAAAAATAAACTTTAAAAACTATTACTACATTTATCAAAATTAATGATACAATTGATGTAATTAAAAAATAAAAAATTAATTAAACAAGATAAATACTGACAAATATATATATCTTAAATTTTAAATTTTTATTCTTAAACTATTGACTAAAAAATACTTAAAATTTATCAAGAATATTTTCTAAATATAAATATATTTCAGCATTCTACTATATACTTAAATAATTAAAAACTGATGTATATTTATCATCTAAAAAAATAATTAAGAATAAAAGGGTAAATTGGAATTCCAAATATTATCTTTTTATAAATTAGTTAATACTTCCTCCGTTTTTTTATTTTTGCACCACTTTGACTTTTACACTGTTCACACACTGT
>MAYD01358972.1:0-11162 GCA_001909325.1 Ruellia speciosa
TATATATATATATATATATTTGTTTAGTTTAATTAATATATAACATTTAAAAATTTTAAAATAATTACTTTAAATTTTTAATAATATAATAAATATTTTTATAAATACTTAAATTCATGTCATAGATTTTTTAATTTTATTTAGTTTATAAAAATATTATTAATAAACATATAAAAATTAACATAAATTATACTACTTTCAATTTTTAAAAGACTTTTGGTGAGATTTTAAGATTTGAGGTATTAGAAATTTTTTATTAGTCCGAAAATGGAGTTTGGAATACATTTGTACATATCTCGGGATATTCCACTGGCAATAATATAAAAAAAAAAAAAAAAAAAAAAAAAAGAAAAGAAATCATTGTTAGATTTTTAAATCAATAAAGGTTAACCATGTGTGTGGTAATGTAAATGGCCTATTATTCACTTGATATTCTAATATTTTTGTGTGGATGCAGTTGATTATTATCATTCCAAAACACCTATAAATCTAACAAAAATGATAGTAAAAATCAATTCAATAGATTAGTGAACCATATAGCCAATATTTTATCCACCGCGCTAACCCTCCTCAAATTAAACCTATCACCGACAATCAAGAATATTCCATTCACTTAAATGTCCATGAGTCACCACCCTATTCTCCCTTCATTTTAAATTTACTATACCATTTTATTATGATTATGATTATACGTAATTTTAATCATTAATATTATTAATTATTAATAAGTAAAATTCTATAAAATTGATATTTAAAAAATACTACTCCGTTTCTTTTTTTTGCTCCATTTCTCATTTGCACGCTTGCCGATGCATAACTTTAACAATTAATATCGTTTAATTATCAATATGTAAAAAATATATAAAGTTGATATTTTGAATCTACTCATTAAGACGAATCTAACAAGACCCCACATGACTATATTTTTTCTTAAGTATAAGTCACTAATAATAATCAAAGTGAAATATACGAACAGTAGAAAACCCCCGAATGGAGCAAAAAAAAAAATGGAGGGAGTATATATTAAGATAAATTTAATAAAACTCCATATAGTTATATTTTTTTTAAATATAAGTGACTAATGATAGTTAAATTAAAGTATGTGAATAGTGATAAAATCCATGTTTTACAATAAATTTGAGGTGGATAAAGTATTATATAATAACAAATGCATAACACCAATAAAGTCATACCATTGTGGTAAGTATTAAAATGTCTATTTATTTGTCAGCTATGTATAGTTGAATAATAGAAAAGACTCATTTTTCATATTAATTTATTTGTTATTGGCACACCTATTTTTCTTTTTATAATAAATAAGTTGATATAGATGGAATATTTTTTAATATATAAAAAAGAAACACATGCATAACACCTAAGCAAAATAATGGGTTAATATAAATATGTAGAGTGAGGTAGGTAGGAAGAATAATTATATAAATAAGACGAAAATGAAAACCCAACAAATCTGGGCTAATTTCATTTTTGCCCAAATAAGACTGCCACCGTTACGTTCAATTTGATCTTATATGATCCCAGAGTATATGGTCAACGTGTATAATTTTAGTCTAAATAATTTGTGCCGTGAACCATATATTTGTAATAAATAGACCTAGGGATGTTGATAGTTGATAGCTGATAATTGAATGCATTAACTAATTTGACCAGTTGATTTTATCAACTTATTTGACCAACTGATGTCATTAGCTAATTATTTAACAGTGTTTAGTAAAATTTAACTGGATGCTAAAAGCTGATAAGTGTAAAAAGACATTTGAGGGTTTAGGATAAATTGATAGGAATTCTATTTTGATAAGTTATAAGGGTAAATTGATAAAAAAAAAAAAACAATCAGCTGATAGAACATGATGCTTATTCATTTTCAGTTTATTTATGCTAACTAACTATCCCAATAAGTTTTTTACCAAACACTCTCTTTAGCTGATTTGATCATCCAATAAGCTAATTGTACCTGAATCAACTAAAATAATCCAATAAGCTGTTTTACCAAACACCCTCTTAATCTTTTTGTAAGAATAATCTTCTATATACTCGGATTATATTTTTTTAAATATAAACTAAATTTAATTATCTAAAAGATAATCTCCAATAGTAGTCAATGACTAACGATAAAAAATCAGTTTTAAATAACAAATTTCCATACATAGACGCAACTTTTAGCAAATTTATATTTTACTAGTATTTGTCCCGTGCGGTGTATGGATTTATATAAATATTAAATTTTTTAAAATTTAATCTAAATATATTTTAATAAAAGAATTCTTTTTTTAAAAAAAAAAGATAAATTATATAGTAAGTAAAGAATTAAATAGTAATAAAAAAATATTAAAAGAAAAAAAAAATAAATTTATTTTCAGAAGTTGGCTTAGCCTAGATCATTAATTTCGTTTCGACATTCGGCACACCTGTGTCGCGCCCAGGTACAAAGCCAAGCTTACCAGGCATGTTGAATCCTGAGATTTGCCCCTCCCTGCGAGGGCGGAGGGCTCTATCACTTTATAGCTCTTTTAATTCTCACTATAAATGCTCCTATTATTTATCCAACGAGAAATCACACATTTTAAGTTGCTTAGTTTTTAATGGGATCCACTCCCCATTTAGTAAATATTATTCATTTCTTTATATGATTTAAGAAAATATAAGCAAATAAAAAATTTATTTTTTTATATCTTATTAATATTATTCAATTCTATACTTATCATATCATTTATTTTATTTTTAAAAAATCTTCAATTAAATATATTTATATAAAATGATTAAATTTTAAAAAATTTAATTTTTGATATATTCATGGAACACCTGGGGCAAATTCAAGTATGTGATTAAAATTGGATAGGGGTAAGGCGTATGGGGCAAAAATAAAATTAACCCCAACAAATCTCATGCACAATAAGAAATGATTATTTTAACCCAAAGTATAATCGATAACTTTGGTCAGAGGTAAGCAAAAAAGAAACAAATTAAAAAGAATAGTGATGGAACATTTTTCTTCTTTTAGAAAGACATCCACCATATGCCAACATGCGTTTATCTTCCATTCCCACATGGCTTCAATTTTCACATGTAATACAATAATAATTTTAATTAATTAATTCATTAGCCCAAATTTCTGAGGGAATTCTTGTCAGTTGTCACAGTACTTTATACAATTAAAAAATAATGTTGTTTTATAATTTTGTCAAGTTTCAAGTCTTTGTACTTGGGAAATAAATCAACAACCAATTCATATTAATATGCATATTAAGAAACTAACAAAAAGATAATTATAATCCAATTAATGTATTATATTAAAATGTTGGAATAGATTTTTAATTTCTCTATATTTTTCATATTTATACGGCTATTTTGCAAAATATTATTAAATTAATAATGATCAAATCAACTAATTAAATTAATTATCACTCATACAATCAATTAATCCCTGTCAACTAAATAATCAGGATTATATAACCACAAGGCGAACATGTACAATTACATGGAAAATTTTAAAATATGTATGGAATGGAAATTTTAAGTATGCAAGAAAAAAAGCTGGAAAGATGTACTACTCCTAATTTATGCAATACAAGTGCAGAGCAAAATTGCCAACTGTAACGCAGCTGTAACCGTGTCACTACATCTACTAGTATTATTTTTTAGGTTATTAGACCTTCACATATTAATATTTATATTTAATTATGGTTGATGTTAAGGAAATAAAATAACCGCGACTGTGATGAGTCGTGATTATGAGAAGAGTCAATGAGTTGAGTTGGGTTGAAATATTGGAAGGAGGCCGTCGAGACGCGGCTGAAATAAAGTAGGACGGTCAAGTCCAAGGAGGATGGGCAAAAATGGTGATGAAGAGCGGAGCGAGACATCATGAACAACAATTATACAAGCATTTTTTCTAACAGTTTCCTCAATGTTTTTGTAATTAGTGGTAGTTATTAGAAAGTATTTAGTGGGTGGTTTTTTGTGCATAATTTTTGTAAATGCTTCGACAGTAAAGCTAGTATTTAACCTGAGTTGTAAATATAGACAATGATTCAAAAATTGAATCAAGACATTACATATTTCTTCTTGTTCATTGCATTTGATGTTTTTCTTATTGCATTCTAACCATTTTCTTTTAGTTCAAGTAATAGTTTTTAGAGCACATTATCCTCTTAATCGAAGAGTTTTGTTTGGTTCTCATATCGTGGGTCATCAATTATTAATTTATTTATAATATAATTTATATAATAATAAACAAAATACTACTCCGTAGTTATTCATTATTGTCTTTTTTTGGCCATAAGCCATAGTAAGAGTAATACTCCACTTAATAAAATGAATCTAGTTTGGGATTAAAAATAAATAAATTAAAATATCGGTTAACTGGGATAATTACTTAATTAGTAGTAGCTTAGTTAGTTGGTTTGTGTTAATAGCGATGGTGGTGGTAAAATGGTAATTACCTAATTTCATAAATTTTGGTCAACATTACATAACCATAGGTTAAATTAAATTAAATTAAAATCCAGTTAATTTCCTTCTTGCATAGAAATAAAATAAAATAAAAATAATTCCGTTGCTTGAAATACCATCACCATCAAAGCTTCAACGCTCAGTCCCCTCAATTGCTCATTTCTGCAATTCCAGGGTTTCAGCAATTTCCCAAATCCAGATCGAATTTCCCCCATTTTCCCGATCGCAGATCGGTATTGCCACTCCAGAATGCATACCAAGACGGATTCCGACGCGACGAGCTTGGCGCCGTCGTCGCCTGACCACAACCGCCGTGCGGTCTACTACGTGCAGAGTCCTTCACGCGATTCGCACGATGGGGAGAAGACAGCGACGTCCTTCCACTCGACGCCAGTGCTGGGAAGCCCCGCGGGGTCTCCGCCACATTCGCACTCCTCCGTCGGTCGCCACTCCCGGGAGTCCTCCACCAGCCGCTTCTCCGGCTCGCTGAAGCCCGGATCGAGGAAGATTTCGCCTAACGAAGCTGGCGCCGGCGGGATCGGGCGGGGGAAGGGCCGCGGGCAGAAGAATTTGAAAGAATGGGATGTGATTGAGGAGGAAGGGCTGATTGATGGCGAGGAGAAGCGGAAAGGGTTGTCCCGGAGATGCTATTTTCTGATTTTTGTGGTGTGCTTCTTCGTGCTGTTTTCGTTCTTTGCTTTGATTTTGTGGGGAGCAAGTAAGCCTCAGAAGCCTAAGATCACCATGAAGGTTAGAGTTTATTGCTATTTGCTTCTTTATTTTTTTATTTTGAAATTCTTACCTTTTTAGCTCATTGAATTGTTTCTGCTGGATAATCTGTTGCGTTTGATCTTATTTATCGCATTTTGCACCATTTTATATCGGCTGCTGATTTGAGTTTGTTGCATTTGATGTTACAATGTGCTAGAATTCTTAGCAACCCTAAGCATTAGAATTTAGGTAAATTTTGATCAAGGATTAGATTTGCTTGAGGATGTAGAAATTGAAGTGAACAAGGAGCTAAGCCTTGTGATTTTATATGTTGGCAGAGCATTAGATTTGAGAGATTTGTGATTCAAGCCGGAACAGATGACACCGGTGTTTCCACAGATATGATCTCCATGAACTCCACAGTGCGTTTCACTTTTCGCAACACGGCTACGTTTTTCGGGGTTCATGTTTCTTCCACTCCTCTTGCCCTCTCCTACTCACAGCTCACCGTCGGATCCGGAGATGTAAGTCCGATATAAGTCCAATATTGTAATGTTCGTATTTGCTTCAGTTCATGAATAACTATATGTATAATGTTGTGAATTTGGAATTGACAGATGAAGAAATTCTACCAATCAAGAAAGAGCCAGAGAAACGTGGCTGTAACGGTCATTGGTGACAAGATTCCGATGTATGGGAGTGGGCCAATTTTGAACTCCCCGACGGGTAAGCCGACTCCACTGGTGCCATTGAAATTGGACTTTACTGTAAAATCGAGGGCTTACGTCTTGGGTAAATTGGTGAAGACTAAATTCAAGAAGATCATAGGGTGTTCAATTGTCTTTGATCCCAAGAAACTGAATACAGCCCTCTCTTTGAAGAATTGCACCTATGTCTAATGAGGAATCCCTGACATCAAAGGTTTGGTCTCTCTTTTCTTTACAGCTATAAGATATTATTAAGATCAGGTCTCTCCATTTTTTCAATGTTTGTGTTTATTTTGCTGTCCATTGGGTGGAAAAATGAAAATACAGGCTGTCTGGTTGGTGGGCTTATCATTTTAGCACATGTATTGAGATTGAGGTGTATTGTTGTTTCTTGTCTGTGTATTTCTTGGGGTAGTTGGGGTTTTATTATATGGACTTGGTAATCTGTACAGGCCTTGTTTGTTATTATGACTACCTATGTTATCAGTCCATATGATTTTGTTTGTTGTCGTCTTTTGTATCTCATCTTATAACTGAATGATCAATACTTATAAAGTAAATACTGTGCGTTGAATTACAAATTTTACAAGATTTGCTTTAAGGGCTCTAAGTCAAAAGTGCAGCTGCTTTCTCAAGTCTTAAGTCAAAATTATTTCTTTGAAGCCCAATAATGTAATGCCGTTGTTTAAAATGGCATTGCTACCTTGCTACCTTTGTTACCATTGGTATATTATAACAATAATTCATCGATAACGCAATTCAGCAATGACGATTGACTGTTGATGTCAACACATTGTAACAAGAATTTAGCAATAACATTAGCTGGCACAATTGAACACTCCACGCTACACAATATTTTTTTTTTAGAAATAGCTAGAAATGAATTGTCATTTGATTATTTGTATGCTAATGGTAGTTTTTCACCAATCATTAACTATACGTGAGACTCAATTTTTTTAAATGTTGTATCTGCTCTATCTACGGTCCTTCATGAGAAGGTGTGACGTCCAGGACTTATATTTTTTAACAAAAAAAATATATTTATCCTTAGAGAAAGGGACTGTTATTTAAATATATTCCTTGTTGAATTGTACTAATCCAATTATTGAATTTGTTCCTAGTGAGTAGTTGATGACTTAAATACTTTGCTGAATTGTGTTGAGTATATAT
This sequence comes from Ruellia speciosa, assembly GCA_001909325.1. Taxonomy (NCBI): domain Eukaryota; kingdom Viridiplantae; phylum Streptophyta; class Magnoliopsida; order Lamiales; family Acanthaceae; genus Ruellia; species Ruellia speciosa. The sequence continues at coordinate 7,059 of MAYD01358972.1, forward strand.
AGTGTTGAATGGTGGGAATCCGGGTTAAATACAGGATTAGTCCTCTAATTTCAATAAATTTGCATAGGGGTCATGTGAATATTTCCTTGGCTTTGCCACCCTAGTTTTATTTTATTTTAATTTCTTCTATAGTTTTTCCGGAGATTGGGCATCAGCCAGCCCACCAAGAATGTCCATGCTGGATGAATAGGGTGCGAAGATTGGCTCAGGGGCCCACACTATATTACTTTTTAAAGATATTTTATTCCTTATAACTAATAAAATATTCTATTAATTATTAAAAAACCTCATTTTTATTTAAAAAATAAAATATTTTATTAATTATTAAAAAGTAAAATATTTTATTAATGATGAAAAATGTTATTGAATCTATGTCATGGGCCTAACATGTGGCCCAATCTAGGAATACCTGGACATGTTTTGTGGGCTGGGTGATGCTTAATCTTCCCAAGGGTTGTAACTACTAAAAAGAACAAGGTGAGGATTTAAAAATAAGTTTAAAATTCATTTCATTAAATTTTTATTTAATTGGAGGATTTCAAAGTACTCTTAAATAGAGGTACTTGAAATTTTTTCTTTTTAAGTACAAATCTCCAATCCAAATCTAGCAAATAAAAATTTAAGAATTTTAAGAGGAAGTGACCAACTCTCCTACTCTTCAACCATCCTTGACTAATTATATATTTACATGATTGGATTCAAACTTGATAAAACAATGACCCATATTAAGCACATGTAATGTGGATGCCGGATGTCAAATACTAGATCCACATTATCATTAGTACTTAGAGATTCAACATCTAAATGGATAGCTTGGAGGCTTGGTGCTGTCAATGGCATAATTTGCTCAGAAGAAGGCAGATTGTTGACAATTCAAGCATCTATTACTGAGGATGGAGTCAATGATTATGGATCTGATTGCAAAGAGGCAGTCACAAAAATCTTCAAAGCCCAAAATTGCAGTCCCAATATGAACATGTTCTTGTTGAAAGCATAGTGCAGTCTTTAAAAGAGACGACCTTCAAGATTGAGTATATTCTCCATTGCTGCAAGGAAGCTCAACAGATAGCAAATGGTGTGATAACAGAACAAATGAACTTTCTTATATGACAGTTTAATATATATTTTTTATCTATTAATAATTAATAATATTAATAATTGAGATTATATATTAAAAACGAAACGAAGAAAGTATATATTATCACATTTTCTGAATAATGTATTCCATTTTTTTCTTTTTTCTGTGCATACTCAATTAAATTACCAGTAGATTAAATATGATTTTAAATTACTGGTCTATTGGTTTGTATGTATTTAATTAACATAAGTATATTTTTTAAAAGAAGATACTCCCTTTGCACCAATTCCTTTTATTGACAATTATTTTAAAACATGGAGTGTATTAAAGATCATACTTCATTTGATGGTTAAGCAGTATTCCAATTAGGATATAAAAATAATCTTTTAAAAGTTATTTGTGGAAATACTAATTCTGAAATAATGTTAGTGAATAAATGGTGGGAAAGGGTATGACCAATAAAATTGAATTGATATGGTCAGAAAAACACGTAGAAGGCATGATTAAAACCTGCCAAGATATAACTGCTCTGAGTATCTGTGTGATCTATGAACGGACGGACGCAGAATTTTTTAGCAGCTCCAGCTCAAGTTAATAAAAAAAGATCCAAACAATAAAATATATTGTTTAAAAAAAAACAACAGTGAAAATAATTTCATTTAAAGACTTTATCGATTCTCCAATCCAATAAATATTTTTTTTTTATATTAGAGAACTCAACAACCTAAAATCAAACTAAACAAATTATATACTCCACACACACACACACATACATATATATGTAAGTAATATAATTATATAAAAAAATATGATAGAAGAAATTAAGTTTATTCTTTCCATTTAAATTTAAAATAGTGAAAATATAAAAAAAAAATTATAATACTTTTACTCACATATATATACTGATAAATATGCATTTGTTACAAAGTTTTAATTAATAAATAATTCCAATCACATTAATTAAATTTTTTAATATAAGTAATAATTTACCTTCATGGAAAAAAAAAAACTTAGCAAGTTATATTATTTAGTAAAAAGAAAATTTATTAAATGAACAAATAAATTTTAAAACTTTACAAAATGATAGAACAGTGAAGAGTCTTTTTTTTTATCTTTTGGGTTTTCAACCCTAAACCCATAACAAAGCTTTTACTACCAACTTGTTGCCACCTGTAAAGCATCGTGCGTTCTCAACAGTGGATTGATTCTTTTTGCTTTTCAACATGTATTTAATATTACATGTTTCTTTTCAACAGTGGTACATTTTGACCTCGTGGCGGTACCTCTTAGTTCCTGTCCCGCACCTCTTCTCTTATTTCTCCTATTGGTATAATAGGCCGATTTATCTCTGGTACTCTCGGGTTCCTGTTCCTTCTATCATCATTTGGTTCCCTTGCATTCAAGTTATTATCTTCAACCATGTCTGTGTCTGATTCACTGTCGAGTGGACTAAACAACCTTCGACCTCTGCTCGCAGCTCTTATCTTTCTAAACGACCTTTCAATCTCAAGATTTAACGGAATGGCCGGTTGACCAGTAGATCGTCTGTTCATGCACGTTCAGACTCAGAATTGTGGTACCTGAATACATGGAAACTAATAATGAGCTCAACAATTTAATTAATAAATCAAGAAAGCAATAACGAGTAATCGGAATCTACTAGTTCAACTATAGGCGCGATTCCTCCCCGACAACGGCGCCATGAAACTTTTGACAAAACTACCACAGGTTTATATTTATGAATGATTTGTCACATTTTGATTATAGAGTGTGGGATAGAGAATATTCGGCGGAATGATTATAAATCAGTTAATGATTGTGGTAGTTTCCGTAAACCCGAAAGTTCACGGTGTCTAGTTGCAATATTTGTAATAAGTACCGGGTCGTTCACTGAAGGAATACGAGTAGAAGTATATGTCACGCCTATGTGTTATGTCAAACTTTCAATTCGGTTACTCAATCGAGATCAAGAATGGTTATATTTTAAATCTATTCCTAGAAAGCAATAGAGCCTATACTATGAAAGCAGGTAAATGAGGTTCTGGGACCATGAATGATGTAATGAGATTAGATCAAGTCTTCCAAGTTTTCAAACATTTTGTTAATTGTAGAAACTTTGGTAAAGAATGACTAGTTCAGCTACAAGACAATGCGCATTCCCAACTGAATTTCCAAGACAGGTACTACCAGTCAGTTAATGAATGCTTGGATTAAACACACATTTCCAGATATACTTATAATTGCTCTTGGGCTTTTGGCTTACAAGTAATTACAAATGAAAAATCATCAATCAACACACCATCTTTTGGAATCGTTGTCAATTATATTCACTTGCCGAGTGAGACATCACCAAAGATGAAACACAGTTGACCTCAAGCAATAAATTCTCAATTTCCCGCGGTTTTCTTTCTTACAATCAGATACTTGGGGTACTTCTAACTAAACTATTGCAGGAAACTAAATCTAAGGCATGGAATTAAATCTACGACAAGAATTAAATTTATTCTCCCAAGTTTCTTAACTGAAGAAATTACCCATGTAGTACTTTCGGAATTCAAAATACAAGAGTGTGCAAATGCAGTCGAAATTTATCTTGTCCTTTTGAGACTAAAATAAACTCTCAAATCTGACTCTCAACTAATGACAAGTAAACAACGAGGATAAATTCTCTTATATCCGAAAATTGTCATGGAAATATAATTCCTTACTTCAATTCAAGCTTGCCGAAAGGGGATACGACCCTAACTCAAACACCTGACTTTATGTACTGAATTATACTTGAGAATTATTTTGCAACAAGTTTTGAAGAAAAATTCCCACAGACCGGTACTATCTTCCCAACTTAAAATCATGAGTCTTTTCAACCGATACAGTTTACTCAATGAACTCATGTTGCAAAATAATTGTCCATGAACCAATATTTAATCTTGACAGCTAGTTAATTCATTCAAAACTTAATTTCTATTCATGATGATCCAAAAGAAAATATTTTTAGCGGAAGACTTAATTAAATCCATCACATTAAT
>MAYD01358974.1:0-10455 GCA_001909325.1 Ruellia speciosa
TTCGATCCTCGATGCGGATTTTGTAGAACTCAAAATACCTGTCGGCATGTAGAACCCACCGTTCGGGGTTCACCCCTGAGAAGCGAGCTAAATGAATGGGCGCTGGCTTGTGACGGCCGAACAAAGGCTCCGTGTCCTCCTCGAAATGACTGGCACTCGCGCGTAGGTCCGGTGGCGATGCCATCGTCTTAGATGCCTGCAACGAAGATAGCCGACCCAACACTTCCTGCCAAGCTCGTTTCTGATCGTCCAGGGAAGACTTCACCGCCTCCAAATCACCACGAAATGCCTCATGGTTCTCTTGCAAAGCTTTGATTGAATCTTCCACTATACGAAAGCAGGTCTGGTGCTCTACCATCTATGTAGAGGGTCAATGAAAGCACCAATGTAACAATTCAACTCAACGGCCAAGTAACAAATCTACTCGATGGATTCAAATACTCAACAGCAATATGAAATATGAAGGTTCACAGAAATTCTTAATTCAAATAATGAAGAAACCAACAGTATAAGCTTCTGCAAAACAAGAAGTTTAGGTATCTGGAATTATTCTGCAAAACAAGAAGGGAATTGGAGGTGAGAAATTTAGGCAGAAAAGGAGAGAAGATTCTGGAGAATTTCCACTAGATTTTCCATATCCCATTCCTGCTGTCCTTCCTGCATATATGGTAGTGCTACCTCACACATCTTCTGGAAGCTATCCTTGCTCGGTTGCTTCTCTTTGGGCCGTTTGTGGATTGGGCTTGATTTGTAAAGGGCGCCTGGTTTGGAAGTTTGGGCTTGGATCACAACATGGTGTCAAAATCAGATTTCCTTGCCTGTGTCGTCGCCTTCCAGATGATGAAAATGATTTTGTTGCCAGTGTCATCGCCTCCTAGGCAACGGAAATAATTTCATCACATCCTATTGCGATTTATTTTTTCGATTATTAGGAATATTGCAAAATCGGTCGCATGGAATGTTTAGCTTTGCATTAGTACTCCAACTTTTTTGAGATTGAGGTTATTGGATATCACTCAATTGTTTAGCTCTGCATTATTACTCCAACTTTTTTGACATTGAGGTTATTGGATATCACTCAATTGTTGGATAAGTTCCAGCAGCATGCCAATATTATTGGCAACATTCAACAACTTGCAAAGTCTGCATGACAAGGCAATTTTAGGGGTGTTTGGTAAGAGGATTTAGGTTTAAAAGATTTGGGTTCAAATTCAAATTTAAAATATGAATTAATGGATTTGAGGTGAGATTGAAATCATTTACCATATATATATGGTAGGTGGAATCCAAAATTTAGAACTTAATTAAAAATTTAACCATATTCAATCAAATGTTCCATTAGTCACACTCACAGAGAAGGAAATACAATAGTTGACTATTGGCTGCAGTGTCAACTGCCACTTCGGCCAATAGTCAACGTATTAATCAATGGATAACTCTGCCTAAAACTCGAGACCTACTATTTGCAGATAGTTTGGGATTCACTTTATGAGTCTATGAGATTGTACCACACCCCTTTAATAATCGTGCAAGGAGATCGTACTTTCTAACTCGGAGCAAATGTTTCGTGGGAGATTTTATCGTACACATTTGTAAAAAAATGAGGCTCATAACACATAGCACATGTGCATGTGAGATTTCTCTCGAAGCATGTAATGTAATCTCATTGACCCCTTAAAATTTTTTTAATCCTCTACAAGATTTTTTTTTAAAAACTAACTGCATAGAACAAATGTTTACTAAGTGAAATATGAACAAAAATGAGTGTAACTAAATTGAAAATATCCAATGAATCTAAACCCAACAAGAAATGGATTAGCTGAAAGTGAGCATAGAACAAATAGGGCAGTAAAAACTAAATGATTAAATCAACACATTTAGAATATAGTTTGGTCACAAGACTCTTAGAAAAGGAAGAAGGGGATGTGGGACGTGTTGTTGGAGGAAATTTGGGCAATTCTTGTTGGAGTTCAAAGAGCTGAGAAGTTCGGGGTGAAGCAAGTTATTGTTGAATCTGATTCTCTGTCAGCTGTGAGGCTTATTAAGACAGCACAATCGGATTCCCCCTATTGGAACTGGATTGCCAGAATTAGGGAAGTGGCTCAACGGAATGTATTAGTTGAATTTCAATACGTTTGGAGGGAAGGTCACAGATGTGCTGACTATTTGGTGAAACTTGGGAGAAGCCGACCCCCAAATAGCAGTTGGAGCATGGAGGTGACAAGCGAAATGAGAAGATTACTCAACCTTGACTTGCAAGGACGCCTCGGAGCGTCTGGTAATGGGGCTGACCCCTCCGATGTAATGAAAAGAAAAAGAAACAAGAGAAAAGGAAGAAGGGAAAAAAGTGCTTACAATGTTTAAGTTTAAAATCATTAATTTATTTTTATATACGAATCGAGGGTAGGACGTGATTATTATGTACCAAATATATATTCATCCTACACGTTTATGTATGGTTAATCCGTATGAAAAAACTATAAAGTGGATATAAAATCCAACAGCCAACTTGTCATGTCACTGAATAAAAAGATTTCAAATATCATATAAAATCAAATTAGAAAATAAAAGAGGTGGATGAACACAAGCGGGTTGGGTGAGGTGATCACCCCTCCGCCAAAATAAATTCAATATCTTATAAGAGGACATTTTTTTATATTTTTTATTCATAATTTAACTTCGTCCCCTTTAAAATATTGTATTTTACCCTCCCAAAAATTCATTTAACTATAATTTTATTAAATATAAAAGTTCGCACTCAAAAGACAAGACCCTGTGTCCATCCCTACGGGCAATAGCTACTTCTCCAAATGCATCCATCCCTACTGCAGTAGCTACTTCTCCAAATGCATCCACAGATTCAATAGCTCATCATCATGCAGAGGCTTCACAAGGTAGTCGGCAGCTCCAAGCTTCAACCCCTTTACGGTTGCATTGACCTCATTGCCCGTCGTTAGGACTGAGAACGAGCACAGGAAAATGTGAGCAAGGTTTCTCCAACTGTATTGTGTAACATCAGGAAAGATACGAAGAAAGGTCCATAGCAAAAGATGGGATTTGCTTACTGATGACAGGGATTTGTTGCAGTTGTTTTTCATGCATAATGTGTCGCAGCAAAAGGGCATCGTTTGCCATCAGGAGGCTGACTTCTGCAAGGATGATGTCAGCATTCGGCCCTTCTGAATTCAGTGTGCCGAATACCTCTTGGTCCAACCATACAGCTGCTACTGCAGAAAAGGAGAAAAAGAAACTCACCGATGAACTTGATGATTTCCTTGCCATATATCGACTCTTTTTTGGTAATAACAAGTACAAAAGAAACACCCAAGGACGAACATTACCCTGGTAAGAAAATTTGCAGAGAAGGGTTAGAATTTCCTGGCAACTCTCTGCATTGATATCGCAGAGTAAAATTCTGATTTTACTGCGATCAGTGTGATTGTTTTGGCTATGCACCATAATGCCCTTTCCCTTTCCTTTTCCCACCATATCGCACACATACTGCATTTGAAAAATATAAAAAATGGAAACAAGGAAACGCCTACCGGACGTTAGCTCGGGAACAGACCTAACAAAAATCTCAATGCATTTGCTCTCCCAACCACCACTCAAAAAAAATGTGTTGCTAATGCTAATCTATCTTCGCCTTCGTGACCCCTTTATTGAGATAACAAGTTCATCCAACAAAGCAGTTGGCCAGCCAAACTCTAAGGGCGTGCCTAACTTTTAGTTACACGCACACGTACAAGTACTCCACCACCCTAATCGCTACACAAACTTCTTCGTTATTAATTTAATTAGCACTGAACATACTCCTGCCCGAGTTTCTGATAATGCGTTCGATCCTAGGCTGCAGAGATTCAATAGCTTCATCAATTTCTCAAGTTTCACCAATATTTTTAAAGAACTAAAAGAAAAATCTAACAATGGCAAACTCTAGGGCATTCTTAAAGCAAACTGGATTAAGTATTAGTGTTCAAAGCAATGTTCCACCAGAGGTAGTATGTGTGTATGTATGTAGGTTTTATGGTGCAGGATTAGTGCAGATAGAGCAGGTTTAAGAAAATGTGATATTTTGAGAGAAAAGCACTGCCCTTTTTAATGTGCCAAAAAAGGTATAGAAATATGAGCAACTAACCAAGAAATTAATGTCATAGCAGTTTCTATAAATGGAAAGGATCAAAGGATAAGACAGAGAGCAAACCAAGAAGGAACTTAGGCAAACTAGAGATGTGTGATTATGATGTCTAAATAGATAAGAGTTAGGAGGAAAGAAAAACAGGTTTGCACCTTATTGGGAAGTGTGGTCATTAGGAAAGTGTCCCATCCCAGTCATCAAATTAATGTATGCATTTTTAGACTAGCTTCACCATCATCATCTAAGCTTTATCACATTATATAGACCACGTGACAGAATTATTTGTTACTTCCAATGACTCATTTAGATTCAAAATGTATCACATGTTTTTTCTTTTTATAGTTTCTCTGCCATTTTGTTCACCTAATACTTTCCCTTCCTTTTCGAATTCAACAAATTTTAAGTGTATTTTACTCATTTTATTATAAGTTGTGCTTTTCATTTTCTGTTAGCCATTTCATAAAAACTTTAGGATTAATTATATACGCATTTTGAAGTTCTTACGAGAAATGTGACCCCTTTTCTTGTGTTAATTTGTGGGACTTGTCTTTAATTTCTAACCACTTCCGACTTAGCGGCGGCATGGGTTGTTACCTACCTCCCTACTTTTTGCCTATTAGTTCTTAGTTTTATTAATAAACAAGCTTGTTTAAGTTTCGCTCAGTTTGTGAGCACAAGCTCGGCTCGCTTACTTGAACTAACCTCGAGTTGGTAAAAACGAGCAGAGTATGCTTGACTTGATAGTATTTAATTATACTTGATTAAGCTCGATTAGGCTCGTGAAAGGAGTTCTTTGTAATTTTATAAATAAATTTTTAAAGAAAATATATTTAAAAAGCTCGGCTCGAACTCGATCTAGTCATTTGCGGTTACAATCCGAGCTTGACCTCGATTAAAAAAACTCGTTTAATTATCAAGCAAGCTCGAGCCGAGTTTGAAAACTTGGTATTCGACTTGACTTGGCTTGTTTAACAGTCCTAAGTCAGTACGGTCCTTTGAAAGATATCTTTTTACTTATACAATATTTTTAAGTATAGAAAAAAATGCACAAACAAATAAAATTGATATCAGTTAACAAACACCATCAGAAAACTATCAAAACTAAAAAGTTAAAGAATCTCTCAACATCTGACACATCCACAGAAAGAAGAAAATGCAGACAGGGCTTGTGAAAAAATGAGCATGTGCAGAAAAGCATTTCAAGGGGTAGGTTTAATGTGACTCCAGTCATGTCAATTACATTTGCGCAATGTAAGTAGAGACTTGCTAAAACATTACAAACAACTAGCCAATGCAGGGAAGCCTATTCCAGATATAGTGATTAGTTCACTAAAATATCATCTCCATCTTTTGGGAAAAAGAGAAAATAATTCTAACATGGATGGCTATGGTGATCTGTCAGATCAAGCCACATGGTTTGGCCTACCAAAAAATTAGGGTTGGCCTGAGATGTGCTAGATATTTTCAATTTCCCATTTCATTATATAAATATATATAATGGCCCCTAAAAATATCTTGATAATCTCAATTGTTTATCAAATCATAAGCATATCATTAGTCCAGAATTAGGATGTTTGAACAAAATGTGTTGGGGAATTCCATAAAACTTGAAAAATGGTCGACCATATTCCAAGTACACTCAAACTCGAGTAAGCATTATGTTTTGATGCTCGTCAAGATCGAGTTGCTCAATAAGCTTCTTAAAAATGTGTTTTTTGAATACGATTGTTGGAATATTAGTTTATTTGTGTAATAAAGCAGTTGGAATAGCCAACTCCGCTGCTAGCTCAGTATTAGATTTAATCTCATCTGTTGAATCAAAACTCTATATTTTTTAAACAATACTAATAAAGTTTTGTTGCCGATGAATAAACAACAAAGGTTGTTGCACTGGTGTTGTATATGATAGTAATGTTTTATTGTTGTTGTATAAACAATAAAGAACATTTATTGCACTGACAACCTAATTCTTTTTATTTACGCACAACAACGAAAACAAACATTGTTGTTGTTGCACTTGTATTATTGCAACAATAGTACTTTTATGTAAATAACAAAAAACCTTTGTGTAAATAACAAGCGAATATTTGTGGAATTAGTGTTGTCCAACAATGATTTTTATCATTTACATATAGTCTTTATTTTTCACACAAAGGTACAATTGTTGTAACAATACAAATGCAACAAAGATTCTTTATTGTTTACCCAAAAATACAACAAATGCCCTCTATCTTCCATTAATATTAGGTATTAGATCAACACTCAAATCCATTGGCTGTGAAATCATTTATCACCATGCTAGAAATACAGCACGAAATCTCTGCCTGTGAATCCGTTATAAAGTCCATTATTTCTTTCTTTGTAATCTTAGGATTCTAAAATAAAGTATTTTTTTTTTTTTTAATACGCTCTAGCTCCCAAATTTAAATTTAAGGGGAGCTAGATCTTGACTTGGTGTAACCCCTAATTTTACTAAATGTGTAGATTGACTTCTATACAGGCTCAAAGAATTAGAGACATCTAGAAGTGCTTCTAAACATGGATTTTTTTAGCATATTGTTACCTTGAAGTAACGGAGATTCAATGATTCGATGAGGCGATGTGATCATTCTCCATATCGATGCAGCAACGTTTGGATGCTCAATTCATTGCAATGCGTGTTCATTCGTGGCATTAGTTCCCCTTGTACTCTTCGCAGCATCCCTAGGTGGCGAAAGTAGAATTATCGATGGGTAAATACCATGGTTGCACAGTAATGTCGGCTTGAAAAATGTACTATGAAACCTGACAACATTGCTGCCAAGTACCAAGCCCTGTTTCAGTCATTGTTGCTTGTATTATAAACATCTTTCGCATCCTAATACTTGATAACCATAGTAGCATCTAAAACATGTAAATGCAACCGGGAAACCAGTTGAATCCCTCGTGATGACATCAATTCACGTGAGACCTGTGGCCTACCAGAAATTCATTTCAGTTTCTTCCTACTCGTATCCAACTCCAACAAGAAGGTTTCCTTGTCTTTATATTTTGCTTCTTTTTTCGTCACAGCTATCACGTTCTGCCACTTTCTATCAGCCGCATGTACATCAGAAGCAAGATTGACGTTTTTGTGTATCCTACATCCACTAACGATGGTTTGGTTTCATAGGCATAGACTTCACCATCTCATGTACTTCATCAAATAATCTGGCACGACTCAACAAATCAACCATGTATCTGAAGTTGTCTATTACTTTTAGCCTTGGTTTCAACTCCTCAATTCTGGATCATCTTGTGAAAATCCTTGTTTTGCATTCTTCAATGATATTAAGACTGCATGATTTTCGCAAGCGAAAAAATCATCTTCATATGAATTTCACTTCCCTTGGCTAATATCACCCAATTCAGTGCACACTGACAGCACTTACACCGACGCTACCTAAGGGCATCTGACCTGTAAATTAAAAAACATAAAATAAAAGAAGATGTGGCAACCCCATATTTGGGGTTGCTCTGCGAGTGGCCGTTGCTCCTGGCCGTTGCTCCTCTGCAAATGCAGAGGAGCTGCCACCTGTCCCTGTTAGGGACAGGTGGTAATTTTCTTTTTTTGTTTTTTTAAAAAAATATTTAATGGAGCAACCCAGCTGAGGGTTGCACCAGTGCTGGTGCTCTAAGCAAACTCTATATTCCCCTTCAGCATCTTGCGAAATAAAGCTAACGCATCCTTACGTATCCCATTTTACCCAAATCCAGCAATCATACTTTCCCATGAGACAACATTTCCCCCGGGCATTTCGTCAAACACTCTTCGTGCACCCTCAACATCTGCCCCACAAAACATCCCAAAAGCAAAGAATTCCGCTGATAACGTTCTCATCGCCACTTTAGGCATTTTCCTTATATTTAACTTTGCCTTCTAAAATTTTGTGATTCTACACTCCTTTAACCTGATTTTTCCCAACCTAAAATATCACCGCCACATACACCCGGTCTACTGCAGGACATAGACGAGTCAACCAGTGAATGCTAAGGCTAGTACGATTATTGGTTCTATCAGAGTTGCACGGTAATTTCAGGAAGTCAAGACCATACATATGCTCTATAGACTAATCATATGCATGCCACGCGTGTCTAGGTTATTCACATAGACATACCATGCTCGCACATGCATAATATATACAGTATTTGTATCGTAAGTCAAAAGGTACAAAAGATGCAGTGCAATAGAATTGACATTTAGACTGCTTCGAAAGAGCAAGTCAAAACCAGAGTAGTGACAAAAAAATTTGTGCAATATATCTACGTACACTCTCCCTAAAAAAATACCTAAAAGGGATAAACCCTTTCCCGTCTGCTAATGCAGAGGCGGATCCAACCGTCTTTCCACCAGGATGCCAAGAATAGCATCATTAGTCATAGAGACTAAGAAACACCATATCACCAATGTACATATTCATACAAATATTTTTCACATGATACATGCTCAACAAGTGGTGCAAGCACCATGATGAGCATGCTTGAGGAAGTTGGGATGCAGTTATGGAAATCAAGAGTTCATAACAAACTTTACACGTATTCTCGGTTGATGTCTTTGAAGATTATCTTGTCTTGACCATTGAGGATGTCTAGGCTTATTTGGAGGATATGGGAAAACCTAGGAGACTTTCAAAAGTTTCCAAGAGAATATTTCAACAAATAGAGGAGATGATCTTCGACAAGAACAAGTTTGGAAGCTTAGAGTATAACATCATTTATAGCCTATAGTACAACATCTAAATGTACTAAATTCCAAAGCATGATATGTTAAGTATTTTAAATTCCTAAAGATGTCCAAAGGCTGCCAACCACAAAAAGAGGCATCTAGAAGCTTGTTTTGATTGGATTAAGAGGTAGTTGCAAGGTCGTTTCTTCCCAAACCTAATTCCGAGCCTAATGGAAGTTCATACTTCAAACCTAAGGAAAAGGGACTTCAAACCTCCCTAAAATTAGCTGCAAATTCGTCATGGCAGCCCATTTTACCTATTCCATTGTTCTATAAATAGCTTGTTAGGTTATGAGAATAGAGAAGCTTTTTTGAATTGATACACTTTGATACTTTTGTAAAGCCCTAATGGCTGATTTTTTTCTATGGAACAAGAGGGGGTTATCTTTTTTCTTTCAATAAGACATCACAAGATCCATGGCTGGTTTCGTCAAGAAATTGCGGCTCGAGCCCTAATTGGTTAATTTGAGCCGACAGTAATAATCAACACAAGAGTGGATCCCTCTGGCGAACATTGGTCAATCATCACGAACTTCTTCAGCAGACATTCTTCTTTGCTATTTCCCTAAAAATTCTCAATAAAAAGGGTGTAATCTTCGCTATTGAAATATAGTGACAAAAATATGAATTTCATGTGATAAAGTTTGATTCTCTCACTAAATTAGAATCTCGTCATGATCTTAAGAAGAGATAATCATTTAATATGATGTGTGATTTTAACGTCGTCACCCTCCACCAAAACACAAAAAAAAAATACAAAACAAAGATACTCTATTGTACTATATACTAGTATATAAAAGGCTAAGGCTCAACTTTTGATTGCCACATGAAAGGTCAAACCTAGCCCTCCTTCCTTGATTTATTTTCCATCCCAATAGGGCTAATTTGGACATTTCATTATAAAGATTATATTGTATTATAATATTATACATATTCTACTATATAATAATAAGAGCATTGCACAAAAAATACCATTATTATTATTATTATTATTATTATTATTATTATTATTATTATTATGTTTTACCTCAATTTACACTACTAACCTTAGTGTTTTTCAACAATTTTATGATATCTCATTAACTTTGATATATGATACTTAAGTTATGGTGAAATAATCTCTACTATAATTATCTATATATACCACATGTACTTTTTTAATATATTAGAATTTTTTTTTCGCTTTAACCCTTAGAGTTCGCAATATTTAATTATATGGGCCAAATACATTTTTCATCCCGTAACTTAAAGGAGTGTTATCTTTTGTTCATCCATGTATATCGTTGGCAATTTAGGTACAAGTTAAAGTAAGTTTGGAACACTTATTTGGAAAAACTAAAAAAAAAGGGTTTAAATTAGATAGTGGCCGCCGATGCTTTTTACTCAATGTCATTTAGACTCTCATGTTAGTTGAAACCCTCCTAATTTTTTTTCCAAACTTGATTAACTTATGCTTATCAATTTTGTTTACTCCACCTATCATTAGTAGATATAGAGGTTTCATATGATGTAGGAGTCCCATGTGTTATTAATTTAAAAGGATCAGTTACCACATATCTAAGTTTAATCCTTT
>MAYD01358996.1:0-17355 GCA_001909325.1 Ruellia speciosa
CCACACCCGGAACTCGGCAGTTAATACAAGCCGATAAACAAAATGATATGAGGAATAAAATGTTAGACATACATAAATAATTGAAATGCAATGCATACAACAATTAATCAAATATGTCTTCTCGTCCTCACAAAACCCAAAGGCAAAGCCTTACCTGTGTGAACTAGTGGCCTGGAGGTATGTCCTCCGGACACTTGGCACCTGTATGCATAAAGCACAGTTAGTCGAAACGACTAAGTACGGAACGTACACAAACATGCACATGATTATGATCATGCAATGAGTTCCACCCTGAGGTTATTCCGTAATGCACTCAGAGGGTTTAAAATCCAATGCGACTTTATTCAAAACCATGCAGGTTTATAAATCAATGCCATTTCTCAAACCGTTCTCCCTAGACACAACCACAGTGTGGCTACACCTCTGGGCACTAACCCCCATTACACGCTTGGCCACAAGGGCACAGCTCAGGGTAAGAGTCCATATCGCGTGCTCAACCACTGGGAAGCATTCAGGGGTTTTAAAACCAGGTCATACAGCAAAACACAATGCGTCACGACTAACCGATAACAATCTGCTTATGCTACAAAACACAATGCAGCAAGAATCCAACTGTAAACTGTAAGCTCAGCCCTGCAAACAGTTAGCACATATACACATATATAGTAAACCATACCATTCTATAACACCCCAACCATGCACGCCCGTAGCACCACGCCAGGTACAGGTCAAGTCATGTTAATATCACCTAGACAAGTAGAGTATACAACGACCGAGATAACTCGAACAATGGGGGGCTCCACCGACAGGCCCATTGCCAAGTACTGGGTATGCTTGGGCACGGCTGATTGGAATCACCCAATGTCGAACCGTACACTAAAGCATTGAAGTGTGAATAGGGATATGATGGGGTTATCCAATGCAAGACTGAGCGGAACACTGATTACCCTAATCCACTACCATGGTTGGGTGAAGTTTGATCATTATAGCTACCAAATGACGCGAATCACCCCACACGTCACAACTAGAACTCCTTCATCTAATCTTAAATTACCGGTAAACCTCAACGGGGAGCAAATCCCGAGAGTAGACTAGGCCCTTTTAACGTAGAAAGCAAGCTTCCCACGGGTGGACTTTCGACCTTTATGGCGATTAACCCATAGGGTAGAAGTTGGTCGTCACTCTATCTTTCTCTTTACGTGACTATCCGTATTAATGAGATCATTCACCGTTATTAATTTAATCACGTTGTGTCCGCTTTTTTATACGCCTTTATGTCGGTCCGAGGCAAGGAATAGCCGTCGCTTGCTCGGTTTCCAACAGACTTTACCAAGTTACATGTGATTCCGTATTATATGCGAGATTCATTTTAACCCAAATGACGAAACAAGCATGTAATTCACATATAGGCACATAACAGGTAATCCATGCAAAGGGATAGTACGAACATGCATTCTAATAAGGAAAGAAATAAATACATCATGTATTTAAATTCCTAGACTTAGTAATCCTAAGCCCTAGGCCAAATACGGGTCTTATGGTTACCCAGTGTAGTCCGTACCGTTATCTACTGTCTTCTGTAACCTTTACTGGAAAATACGAATCCCAAGACTACTACTGACAGTAATCACGTTCCTGAGTATCTGAAACCCGAAAAGAATCCGACATTAATTCCCTGGAATCAATTATCCAACTTAAATTATCCTTTTAATTTAATTGTTGCCTAACAATTAAATTATAAATAATAATCCCTTAGATTATTATTTTTCTTGTTGGATTTTATTTGTTTGAACTGCTCAGAGGTTTCAAGCGTAGTATCTGCAAACGAGAACACTTGTCCATACAAATAATTAATTTTATTAAGTTAATTAAGTGTCTCGATTAAATTTTATTCCCAAATTAGGAATTAAACTTCAGTCCATAGTCCAAATCCCATCTGCCTGCCCAAATCCGTCTGCCACTGATTTAATTAATTTCAAAAGCCCAGGCCTAAACTACTGAACCAATTAATTTAATTAAACCCAGGCCCAGCCCAACAGCCCCTCTGAAACTGAAACTGCCCATTTAATTATTTGTATTCAGGCCCAACCGAATTAAAACCGGCCCAACCAAGCCCAACATCAATAAATCCATAACAGCCCAATTCCCTGCCTTAACCATTTTACAGATTAATTGAGCAATGAGCAATGAGCAACAAAGAACACACTGCCAATTTCAGAATCAATCAATAACCAAAACTGAACCAAGATCAACTCAAATCGGGGAGCCTCAGATCGGTCTCGACCCGATCTCATCATCGGCTTAACCCGTAATCCAATATACTCTTCCAAACCTTACCATCAATCCCTAAGGATCGAAAAGGGGGAAACAAGGTATTGGACTTAAGCAACACAACCAAACTGACTGACTGAACAACAGCTATCAACACTGAACCAAAGATCAATACAACACACTTTATATTCTACACTGAAACAGAAACCAGTAACACAATTGCTATTTGGACAGGAACCAATACCGATCTTAGAGAGGCTTGGTTGCCAACCACATAAGTGGGGCAACACAAGATTCAATTCCAACATCAAGCCCTCAAATTCGATATGAACCATCATAGGCACCAAGCATAACATCACAGAACCTCAGTTGAACCATCATCCGAAACCAAACAACCAACATCACACAGACAAGAGAACTATAGAGACACTGTCATGCTCAACCAAATGTGCCATCCTTCCAAAATTAAATTTTTGGTGGTTGCACAACACACTGCCCTCATCAAGATCATCATCGGGCATGAATAACAACAGAGACAACATCATTCGGACCATAAACTGAATAACAGAACCAAACTGAACCCATCACTGAATCAATCCCCAAAACCGAGTTCAACATTTAGGACATCAAGTAAACACATCAATAATCCAAATTCCCAGACTCAATCATCCATATATCCAAAACATAAGATTATGAACTACATCCGAGAAACCCTAAATCATAGAGGAGACAAGAGTTAAGGGTTTACCTTCTGCAGTAAGAATCGAGTCTCCAACTCCAATAATTGAGCACCAATAATTGAACAAGAGTCGGGCATTTGGGGTTGCTCCCCTATTTATAAGAGCCATCCACCGAAATCCCAAATCTTCGACATTTCACCCAAAATCCAAAATCCCCGACACTGCCGTTCTTAAATCCACGACACAGCCCTCGCGGTTACACCATTCAGGGATGTCTTTCCCGATGAGATTCTTGGTCTCCCACCAACACGAAAGATTGATTTCAATGTTGAGATCGTGCAGGACTCTGTTCCGATTTTGAAAGTGTCGTACCGAATGGCTCCTGCTGAGTTGAAGGAGCTAAATAAGTAGTTGGAGGAACTATTGGAGAAGGGTTACATTCAGCCGAGTATTTCACCTTGGGATGCACCAATTTTGTTCATCTAGAAGAAAGATGAAAGTATGAGGATGTGCATTGACTATAGGGGCTGAATCAGATTATGGTGAAGAATAAATATCCGTTGCCCCGGATAGATGACCTGTTCGATCAGTTCAGAGGAGTGTACACGTTCTCAAAGATAGACCTAAGTTCAGGATACCATCAGATCCGAGTGGCAGAAGCTAATAAGCCTAAGACGGCATTCAGGACGCGATATGACCATTTTGAGTTCACGATCATGTTGCTTGGGCTGACGAATGCATCAGCAGTGTTCATGGATCTGATGCACCGGGTTTTTCAACCGTTCTTGGATAGGTGTGTTATGGTCTTCATAGATAACATTTTGGTGTACTCCCGGAGTCCACAGGCACACGAAGGGCACTTGGGGCAGGTGCTGATGACACTTAGAGAGCATAGGCTGTACGCGAAGCTCTCGAAGTGTGAGTTCTGGTTAGAGAAGGTGTCCTTTTTGGGACACATTGTCTCCGACGAGGTGACTTCAGTTGATCCGGCAAAAGTGGATGTAATACCCAGCATTACGAATTACAATTGATTCGGATTTAAATCGGATTAGAAGATAATTCCCTGAAATTTAGTATAAATTTTTCGTGAATTAATTATTTGAAGATAGTTAATTTTTGAAGCGCGAAAAGGGGGAATCAAGCAGAATTGATGATTCGGCCTCATGAACACATACGGGTTGTATCCAAGTAACATTTCAATTTCACATACTTTTCCCATTATTTACGGGTTATCGATTTCTCAGGAATCAGTTCACACACAAGCACTTTGAAATATTTACTCATTTTCTCGCCTCCTTGGTTGAGAATTTTAAAATAGATTCGATATTATCACCTTCGCAGGTCACGAAAGTTCAAAGCCGCGTTTCACACGAGTGACGAGACTTTAAATCTGCCAAAACATTTCATCACATAACTACGGTCATTTATGCATGTCTTTAGGCGGAGCTGTAGGCACCTCTTTACATACATAAACTCCCAACATCTCTTTATACGTTACTTCAGCGTATCTTTACATGTTTAAGTAATCATATGCAATTTTAAAATATGCATTTTCTGAAATCTTGGGCCAAGCCCTGAATGATTCGCCGATTTGGCTCTTTCGTTCCCTTTAAAAAATTTTCTAAAAGAAATGCATCATGGTATGCATGTCACACAATACAATGCACCTACGAGTGAATACACTCAACAGAAATTTAATCATTCCAATCAATCACAGAATATTCCCAAGGGGATATTAATTACACAGAGTACAAAACTCTAATCTAGGAACAACTCAGGGTACTTAGCCCTAACGTCATATTCTAGTTCCCAAGAAGATTTTTCCTGACCATGTCGAGACCACTGGACCCTGACTAGTTTGGCCTCCTTATTCCTCATAATTCGAACCTTTGAATCTAAAATCTTGACAGGATGTTCCTCATACGTGAGACCCTCATCCAATTCTATTGTCTCAGGTTCGTGAGGCCCTGACAAGGTAATTTTCTTCATGTTTTTTCAAATGACGCGACGCGTAAGCAATTACCCTACGATTCTGGCAAAATTGGATGAGGGCCTCACGTATGAGGAACATCCTGTCAAGATTTTGGATTCGAAGGTTCGAATTATGAGGAATAAGGAGGTCAAACTAGGCAGGGTCTAGTGGTCTCGACATGGTCAGGAAGAATCTTCTTGGGAACTAGAATATGACGTTAGGACTAAGTACCCTCAGTTGTTCCTAGATTAGAGTTTTGTACTCTGTGTAATTAATATCCCATCGGGAATATTGTGTGATTGATTGGAATGATTAAATTCATGTTGAGTGTTTTCACTCGGAGGTGCATTTTATTGTGTGACATGCATATCATGATGCATTTCCTTTGGAAAAATTCTTAAAGGGAATGAATGTAACGTCCCGAAATTTTAAACATTTCGCCAACGCTACTGCCGTATCAGTTCATCTAAAATATTGGCCAGTTAACTTAGAATCCCTGATAAAAGGCCGCATTACAACACACAAGAGCACATTGACACACGAGGATTTGATAATCTTCATTAAGTCTTCCGTACGAAAGCGATAACAATAACCAATCAAAACATATAATCATATCATGCCTTCAAAACCAAGACATAGGATTCACAGTAATCTCATCATATCCAGGCTCACCGCCCTAATTCAGCCAAACCGGCTTATCAACAAGTCAACTCCACCACACTAACAATATCCAACAATATCCAAGTCATATAGTATCACACGAATGACCAATCAAAGAAGACAGAAGAATGAAATAGATGCAATGCAATCTATGTCCAATATCACCCCAAACCCCCTATTGTGCAGTTGCACCTCCGTGAGGATCTATAAAAGAAAAGCAAATGGGTCAGTACGTGTACTGAGCAAGGGCATACAAATGTAAGAGTAAAACAAACGGTAAATAACACAGAACAGATATAAACAAGTAATAGCAAGTAAGCATCACACCGTCCCATACCGGTGTTTCAACCACATATATCATACACTTATGCACGTGATGCATGACCTAACATACACCTATCTAACCTATGTGAAATGCAATGCAATGCAATGCCTAGGCCGGCTCCTACCTACTGCCTTTATCGGCAGTGAAACATGCCTTTACCGGTGACCTGCAGTCCCTGCCTTTACCCGCAGAAGTGGACCTCCGACATGTCTTTACCGCCATGCCGGGTAATGCAGAAACACTGGACATGACTTTACCGCCAAGCCTGAATGCAAATGAGACCACTGACACGTCTTTACCCCCATGCCAGGAATGCAAATGAGACCTTGCCTTTACCGGCAGACAATGAACATGGATACGACTCGACCGCCGTAACGACAAATATACATACCAATCATGGTACCACACAAGCAAGGCTCGCCCCAGCCACAAACGGGCTTCATGCAGCAACATGCATAATCATCATAATTACTCATGCAATAACATGCATACACTTGTCCAATGAGAAGTTACTCAAGCAACCTATTCACCTAGGTTCACATGCCAATAAACTGCCCTATAGATTTCTAAGGCTCATACAACTCACGAATCGACACCTACGTTCAAAGTCCCTAAGGCATAGCAATTCCCACATGAGTTCCAATTGTAAAAGATATATCATCTATCAATTCCAAAAGTCGGGGCAACACATGTTATGCAACATGAAACAGCTAATCACAAGCTTAGAGAAAAGGTGGAAAGAAACAGGCATCACACAGCCTTGCTCTGGCAGAGGCGCGGTTGGTGGTGCGGTTCAGGAGGACCGCGCCCTCGACCGCACGCTCTCCAGCGAGGACCGCACAGCCCAGTGCGCAGTTTAGAGGCCGCGGTCCACAAGGACCGCGCGCTCGACCGTGCACGTATGATCGAGACAGAATACCTTCAAACACCTTCCGGGCAGAAAAATCACAAACACAAGACATTGTAGACCCTTGCCTGATTGTTTGGAAACACTTTTCCTCACCTGACAAGCCTTGAAACACCCCCGATTACTCCGATTCATCCGACGAATGTCCAAACCCTAAACGTCAAAAATCATCACAATTCAATGCCAAACACATCCTTCAACCCAAGGAACTGATAATAAACAATCTGGACAACTTACCTTGATGCCTTGATCAGATTGAAATCCTTCGAACACTCCAATTCGAACAAGGGAAAGTTGGGGTTTGAGAGCACAAGGAAGATTAGGGCGACATCTAGTAATAGATTATGCAGAGAATGAGACTAGACTAGGGTTAGGGTTGAATAAAAGGCTGGGCTTCATGGGCCAAAGCCCATCGGACTGGACTGGGCCTCGCGCGGTCCACAGTCCGCAGTCCTTGCCGACTGCGTGCTCGACCGCGCCACGGCCAGCGAGTTCAGGGCTTTACAATGAAAGAGCCAAATCGGCGAATCATTCAGGTTTGGCCCAAGATTTCAGAAGATGAATATTTTAAAATTGCATATGATTGCTTAAACATGTAAAGATACACCGAAGTAACGTATTAAGACATGTTGGGAGTTTATGTATGTAAAGAGGTGCCTGCAGCTCCGCCTAAAGACATGCATAAATGACCGTAGTTATGTGATGAAATGTTTTGGGAGATTTAAAGTCTCGTCACTCGTGTGAAACACGACTTTGATCTTCCGTGACCTGCGAAAGTGATAATATCGAATCTATTTTAAAATTCTCAACCAAGGAGGCGAGAAAATGAGTAAATCTTTCAAAGTGCTTGTGTGTGAACTGATTCTTGAGAAATCAATAACCCGTAAATAATGGGAAAAGTATGTGAAATTGAAATGTTACTTGGGATAGGAACGATGTTTGTTTACTTGCTTCGTTTTAGCCAGTAGACGTTAGTGCTTGATCCTTAGATAGTGTTTGTACAAGAACTCGCACAATTGATTGAGGTAGACAGAGACCTTGAGACTTGACCTTGACACTGGGTTCGAAATTCTGAGGACGGAATTAATCCAAGTGGAGGTGATTGTAATACCCAGTATTACAAATGACAATTAATTTGGATTTAAAACGGATTAGAAGATAATTCCTTGAAATTTAGTACAAATTTTTCAGGAATTAATGATTTGAAGATAGTTAATTTTTGAAGCTCGAAAAGGAGGAATCAAGCAGAATTGATGATTCGGCCTCATTGGAACTTGGGACTGAGACCGTGGTAATTTCGAGAAAAATTACCGAAGACTGATTTATGAAAATTGAACATTTCATAGATCAAATGGGTTAATCTGTTTTGAGGTGGAAGGAAATTATGTGTAGATAGACATGTAATTTAAATACCTCAATTTGAAGGAAATTAATCCATGCGATGAATAAATAATTTCTTGAAGAGAAATTAAATAAGTTTATTCACATGAGAAATGGGACCAAGAAAATAATTAGGAGTCTAATTATATAAATTAATGGTCCAACAAAATTTAAAGGAAAAAAAGGGAGAATCAGAAAATGGAAATGAAGAAATGTTGTAATGCAGAAAGCCATGTCGAAAGAATGGCTATGTCGTAGTATAAAAACTACGACACGAGAGACTACGAACTACGACAATGAAGGATAAGGGAGAAGGCCGTGTCGTGGTGTGCCTTTTCGTGGTTTAGGGCATGTCGTAGTTTTGGGTGTATTACGACACCACGATGCTACGACAGGAGAACAAAAATAGTAGTGCTTGTCGTGGTTTGGAGCGTGTCGTAGTTTTGAAAAAACTACGACACTACAACACAACACACCTCGACGTCACGACATGGAGAAGGAAGAGGCAGAGCATGTCTGTCATAGTCTTAGGGGACCGTGTCATAGTTTTGGAAACTACGACACCACGACAGAAGACCTCGACATTATGACAGAAGGCCAATTCGAGGAATTTTGGGCTATGTCGTGGTTTTTACAGTTTTGTTCCAGTTCTGGACTTGTGACCTTAGACTTTAAGTGTTACCCCTTGAACGTTGGATGTATATATACATACACTTAGCACTTTTGCCCATTTTCATCTTCATCCCCAAAGCTCATACCTGACTTTGCTCTCAAGAACAAGAAAATAGATTCATCATCCTACCATTCCGCACAAGGATTGAAACCATCCCAACTGCGAAGCACATGTCGGGTCGAGTACACAACATAGCATACATCATACCAGACTACCGACTGCACTTGCTATACCTCATGCAGTCCCTTGCTTTTCGCCACATTCAAGCTTTGGAAAGAAAGTAAAGATTGTATTGTCAGATGGTACCAGAACTTTCAAGCTTGGATCCTTCATCTCCTCATCAAGGTAAACATTTTGGTTAGTTTAGATTTTTGATTTGATGGATTTTTAAAACCCCCATTGAACCCGTTGTTTGTTCACAACCCCCCTCATTTAATGCTTTGGGCATTTTTGGACCTAATGGAAATGGACATTAATGAGGTTATAGGGTTTTGGAAAACCTAAAAATGGTGGATTTTGATGGTGAATATGGATGTCCTCAAAATGGAATTTTGGATTTTGAATGTTGTTGAAGGTTGTAGGTTATAAGAACTCAAAGTGTTAAATGGGTTCTTGAAGTTGAATGTGGGATTTTAAGTTGGAAATGGATTAAGATGTTGGAATTCTAAAATTCTTTCAACCTGGAATGGATTTTGGACTTGGAGCATTTTCTTGGACTTAAGCTCGTATGGACATAACTTAGTGAACCCCATGGTTTAATTATCCATAGACAAATTTATTTGTCTAAGTCACAAAAATGACTATATGGATTGGATAATTAATTAGGTTTATTCCATCATATAGGTGACCCGATCGTTAGCGGTAGTTAGGACGCGATTGCAAGTGTTGTTTTAAATTTCAAGACTGTTGATAACGGTAAGGAAATCTTACACTCGGGCAACCATAAATGCCAAATTAAATTAACGTGCCGACTTTCATTCGGCCTTGTAAATTTAAATCAATGCATGCCATTAAATTATTTATTTATCTTTATTCCATGATTTCCTCGCCTTGTCGTTTCATTAAATTTTATTGTTCCCAAACTCTTGAATTTATCTGCATCAAATTCCTTCGGATTATTGTACTGAACCTTGAGTGTTTATTATGTGACATACGTGCCTTGTGTTGCATATGCATAATAAACCCTTACTCGAAATTGGTATCGCATGCAAGATACTAAGCCTACCAATAACGATCATCGATTTCTGTATCCTTGTATCGCATTAGGTTTTGGAAAATACCAAGAATAATTGACTGACGATGAATAAATGAATTAATGTATCACATTAAAAGACGTAATAACGTAAAGTGAAAGTAAAGAGTGGAACCGTCGGATGATTGATCACCTTAAGCCAAATTTTTCACTAGGGAACTCACTTCCTTAGTAATTCATGTTCTACACATTTGGGTTAGCTCCCCACATATGAGGTTTATCGGTAATTTAAGAATGGTAGATGTAAAGGATAACAACCGTTACAGGGTAAGTGATACGGATAAATCTGCCCTTTATTTACGTACTCAAGGGACAGGTGTGGACTTAAATTCAATAATTCCCCTCTTATTCAAATTGAGACTGCCATTGTTATGATGTATTGATTAGGTGATTCCATTTGCACTGAACTATGGTTCGCCAAGGTTGAATTAATTTATTCTATTCTTAAGTATGCTTGGTTTTCCAGATTCGTGGAGCCCGCTAAGTGAGGGTTATCTGAGCTGTGCCGCTTGGCTGAGCATGCGATATGATAACGTCCTAAGTTATGCTGCGGATTGACAATTGTGATGTCGGCATTAACTATACGTGTAAAGGCTTGGCTAGCAGTTCCAAGTGTAGACATGTATAGCATCTCACCTTCTAATTAAAGAGAAGTCAGGGTGTTGCTTGTTGCATGAATTGAAGAGCATATTTTAAACTGCTCAGTACAAAGGTTTATTTAAAGTGTGCATCAAGTCATTCGAGTTTAAATGATGCATGTTGCTTGGATTTTAAATTGGGTCAGTTGGCTAACATATATGAAGATGTTGCCCTTCTAACCTACTTGCTATGCTTGTATCGCATAATTGAAGATGTGTGATTCCTTACTTAGTCTCACGACTAACGATGCTGCTGTGTGCATCACAGGTGGGACTGAAGGTCGTGAGGATGTACCTCCGACACAGTGAATAGGGGAATCGAGTTACTACTCGATGGGTTTTGAAAGGTTGAGAGAATCTTTTGATATGATTGCCTATCCTAACCTCGTATTTGGTTGCAAGGTTTTATCAAATTTCTATCTCTTGAACCTTATGTAATTCATTTGTAATCGGCTTGTATTAAATGGTCGAGTCCCGGCGTGGGACATTACTACTTGATGCTTTGGTCTGTAATAACTTTTGACTATTTTATGTTTATTGCATTATGTGTTTATTATTCCAAGTTTGATGGCTATGATCAGAAGGGACATTGCTTCCTGAAATCCAGCGGCTCTGATAGGGCAAAGTGATTAAAGTAGCCTGAACATCGAGTTTACTTCGGGATTAGGAATAGAACCCCTTGGTAAGTTAGATGTGGCAGTGACGTGGTCGGTTTATGGAAATCGGGGCGTTACAGTGGAAGCCATGTTGAAATGGCAAGCCCCAAGAATGTTCGTGAGATACGTAGCTTTCTGTGGCTGGTGGAATATCACCGCCAATTTATTGAAGGGTTTCCAGTATAGAGAAGCCCTTGACTCGACTTCTGAGGAAGGATGTGAAGTAATGATGGGGTGAGGATTGTGATGTTGGTCGTATTGACCATCATTTACAGTTTATTTTATGGCCTATTTTTGGCTAGTTTACCTCAATCCTCGGTAGTGGGTACTTGTTCTTGACCGTCAACTGGTTCAACCCACGGTAATCGATGCACAATCTCAGACTCCCATCCTTCTTCCGCACGAACAACACTGAAGCACCCCACGCCGATGTACTCGGCTCGATGTAACCTTTTTCCAAAAGGTCCTGTAATTGAACATGCAACTCACGAAGCTCCGCAGGCACCATGCGATGAGGAACCTTCGACACCGGCTGAGCACCCGGAGTCAACTCAATGGTAAAATCGATCTCACGAGAAGGTGATAAGCCCGGAATCTCATCAGGAAAAACATCCGGAGAGTCAGACACTATCGGGATCCTATCGATACTAGAATCACTCTCACCTACCGCTGAGACCTCGCACAGGAACACAGAATGACCTCTCCTCACTAAAGCCGCAAATGAAGTGACCGACACAATACGTACATCAGGACGACGAGGGGTAGGGCAAAAAGAGATGTATGTACCTCTATCCCTGAAGGAAACTCGACGGATGCCGCAATTGATGCGAGCCTGATGCTGGCTCAACCAGTCCATACCCAAAATCACATCGAACCCACTTAACACTATAACTACCAAGTCAGCAGTGAAGGTATGACCTCCGATCACTAATGGTACAGCTCGCACAATCCTCCTACTCTCGATGGTGCCTCCAGAGGGTAAGGACACTATGAGCTGATGGAGGTCTACTGGTCTCAACCGATGACTCATGTAAAAATGCTCCGAAATGAATGAATGTGATGCTCCCGTGTCAAACAAAACAAAAGCAGGTAATGCTGCTACAGTAATGGTACCTGTAATCACGTCCGGGTTCTGCTCCGCCTCTTCAGCTTCCATCACATTGAATCGTGCTCCACGCGTACCCTGTCCTTGAGATGCCGACTGTCCCCTAGAACTCTCCCCGTGAACCGATCCTCGGTCCCCTCCGACTCTACTCAGGTCGAAGTATGCCTGCCGATCTCGCTCGGTCTGCTCGGTAAAAAGTGCTCCCTCGTAAGTTGCTCACAGTGTCATACTCCCTGACTCCAGTATAAGAGTAGGATGCAATCCCTCCTCAAACTTCTTTACTTTCGCCCTGTCATTCGGAACCTGGTCCATACCGTGTCACATCAAGTCTATGAACTGGTGGTAGTAGGTGGTGACATCCATCTGATCTGCCTATACAAAGGTGCGGAACTCCTCACGCTTGGCAACGCGGAACCTGGCGGGATAGAAATGATCTCCCATCTGCTCCGTAAATCTATCCCAGTCACGCTCAGGCTACTGCGTCGGGTCTACCCTCAGTGTGTGCCACCACTGCATGGCTCTACCGGTCAACTGTCTCGTAGCAACTCAAACCCACTGTCCACGCGGGTAACCGATGTCCTCCAGAATATCCCTCATCCGATAAGCCCAATCGTCCAGTACGGTCGAATCCGCATGACCATCATAGGTGGGAGGGTGATGGCGGGTCGCCCGATCCATGTAGTCTGTCGACCCTGATGTTGTGGCCTGGTGTCGTAGCAAACCCTGAATGAGAACCCACGGATCCACCCCTGCCGGGTGCTGTGGCACTGCCCCTCCCTAAGGAACTCCCTACGGAATCTGCCCAGCTGGCCCACCCTCTGGGGGTGATGGTGTCTCTGCCCGCTCCTCGTCACTCGCATACTCAGGGGTCACTGATGGGAAAGCATGGTATCTACAGAGTCCTCTCCTTGCCCTACCTCTAAGTGAGGCCCTAGGTGGCATTCTAAGGTAAGGTGCAGTTAGAGTCAGCCAGTACCAATCAGTTGTCAGCACAAAATAGGATCAACAGTAATAACAACCAAACCAAATGCAGAATTTAAACGTGAATGCACCCCAAACCCCGCACACCTCACTCCTACGTCTAACCAAGTTTTAAGTATAATAGGCCCCGTAGGGCTCTGATACCATCTGTAACCCCCCCACGTTTAACAGTGGGTGCGCCACGCCGCATTGACTAACCTAGACTTGTGGCCAGGTAATCTAGGCTCGCCAACACAAGGCAGGTAAAAGAAAACATATAGACAAGTAAGCAAGTAAGGTTCCCAATTCTGAAATTTAGTCTTTTCAATTAGGGAAAACAATAATCACATAAATACATACTGGGTCACATAGACAAGTTCACCCCAACGGAAGCATAAGTCAACATACAACGCACGTCCGCCGCCTACTAGCGCAAAGTAAACTAAGATCCAAAACAAGTAGTCATATTACACACCAATGGCATAGTCATAAGCAACATCCTAACTATGATACTCTCAACCCGTCCCATCGTGCTGTTCATCCATACCTGAAAGAATAACACACGGGGGTCAGCCACCGCTGAGCAAGGGATCCCCCACGTACAGCCACCAACACAACAATATAACAGAGGTACAGGGATAGGTATAGAAAGCGGTAAAGAAAGCGACACCGTTAACCAACTCACCCGTCCCACAACAGGCGTTCGGTTAACAGTTGTAAAAGATAAATGCGATGCACGTGATGTGTGAGTCCTAACGTCCACCTATCTACCCTAAATACAGTTTGTAGTATGCCTAGGGCGCAACCATAGAGGGCGATCGTTCTGGCCATCCCAAAGCCCTTCCTTAGCATAGGGGCACAACGGACATTAGCGACCTGTTCCCCTGAGGCCCATGAGTCAATGACTCACGGAGAGATACATTATCAGCCCATCCCCCAAGGGCTCACGCCACACGCACCAAATATCCGTGAACATACAAACGCACACCCAGAGAGACACCCCGGTTTTACCACACCCGCGTCAGAGAGTCAGTTCATAAAACGATCACGCACACCAAAACAATTTCGGGGGTTTTTTTTTTAAAAATAAAGTCATGTGAACCTGCCCAAAACTACCAACACCCGTCCCACACAGCCAAACATTTTCCGAATCCCAACAAATCATAAAACCAAAGCATTAACAACCGAGCATACCCCAAACAGCTTTTCCCCACACACACTACCTCAAAGATTAACAACATTACTGACAAGGTCATGATCAAGGAAGTGCACAATACAATACTAGCAACAAGATGATCCCTAGACTAATCTCACGTCTATCAACACTACATCATAACGCACGTTCGCATATCCAAAGCGGGGAAGTTAGTATAATCTCAACATTCGACTAACGCGTGCCTACTGAAAACTATGTCATCAGAAGAGGTAAACAATAACACTAACACATGAAAAATGACAGAACAGCCTGCTTCGCAAATCTGAACCTCGCGTGGTCCTTCACGCGGTCCTCAAGGACCGCGCGCTCCTGAACGACAGATTAAAATTCCAAGTTTCCAGAATGCAAAAACATGCCATGAGATGCCAAGAACTATAATTTAAAAGACCCCTTGCCTTAAATAGTTGTTTGCCCAAGTCTTGCACCGAATAAGGGATGTCTAGGAATTAAATGTGAAAACGCAGAAATCTTTACAAGGGCCTACAGAACTCCATTCTACACCAAATAAAGATCCCAAGATTGATTCGAAAACTAGAAACAAAGTACTAAAATTGTTAAGAAGGAACTTACTTGAGATTCTAAGTGTAGGATATCCAAAATCAGCCCCCAAGATGACACAAGGGCAAAACCAAAACTGTGGCAGCAAACACTTTGGAACTTCAAAGACCCAAAACTCAACAATTCCAACCCCAAACTCAACATGCAAACTGAAAGAAATGTACTAGAGATCGAGGGCTGCAAGTTACCTGGAATAAGTGAAGTCTAATTCTCCCTCCAACAAGATGAAATTGAGCTCCCAAAAATGATGCATAAGCTTAGAAAGTTCCTCCCATGGCTTCTTTAGACTTAAAGAGCATTTAGACTGAGGGAGAAGAAGTCTGGAAATGATGGAAAAAGGCAAATGGGGTGC
This sequence comes from Ruellia speciosa, assembly GCA_001909325.1. NCBI lineage: Eukaryota > Viridiplantae > Streptophyta > Magnoliopsida > Lamiales > Acanthaceae > Ruellia > Ruellia speciosa. Next base: position 15,606 of record MAYD01358996.1, read on the forward strand.
CTAACACGGATATAGACAGATCCCACTAAGAAAACTGGGCCCCACGCTCGCGCGGTCCTTCGCGCGGTCCTTGAGACCAACCGCGCGAAGATCGGTTTAAGCTCAAATGATCTACTCTCTTCTAGGAACCCTATGGTGCAAGAATCAACCAAAGATGCAAAGTGGTTCGGAAGGTACAAGCCAAATTCTAACTTTACGTGACCAAAATGATGTCGCGACGGGTTCCTGAGTTACGAAACATAAAGGGCACAGCTTCCCAGACTCTAAAACAGCGGGGCATTACACCCATAGGCCACATATCAGAGCTTGGACATGTTCTTTGTACGGCCATCAAGCCTTATCAAATTGATATTCGATGGAGCCATATGCAATGATTTGATCAATTTATATTTGACTATGATATGATCCAACGGGTTCAGGGCTGCCCACGATATACCTAACAAATGGCATTTGTGAGCGCGTACACGACTATGAGTTTACGATATGTTGTACATGTTCTCCCAAAATGTTGTTTATCTTTTCCTACTCAAGTACATATTCTACTTGTGTGGTGCATTTTTATTAGGAACTAGTATATAGAAAATTAATTATAATTCCATTTGAGCATCCTAGAGATGACGTCCAGATACTCTAAGGCCAGTCTGTCGGATGAGCAAACCAGAAATGCTTTGCTGAAGTGGTGACCGGAAATAGTCGAATTGCACAACTTGTAGGATAAGATTCATAGCAATACCCGCTACATTGTTATGCCCATCTACCACGTGTCTAAGTTTAATTGATTTATTTTGATACTGTATATGACAATCATGGAGATCCCAATGCATAATTCCATGCCATTCTCATGTTGTGAGTATAGTACTTGCTTTTTAAACTTATTATTTTATTTTTTACTTTTTTTTATGTCATCCACTTATGATTTCCTACTCAATGATGGTGTTTTGCATGTTATTCCAAACCTATTTCATACACCGGTTCATGAACACTATGGGTCAAACATTTGAGAAATGAGTCAATAAATACATGGACTGTCGGAGGCGACTGCAGGTTCAATAGACGGTGGTGTGCACATATTATGGTGAGCTAGGTGTATTTTCGAAACACGCTTCACTTTTGGGCACAGGAGCAAACAATAGACATAAATGCGTATCGAGCACAAGTTGCACTAAGATTCGTTCGCAATCCGAGCTACATAAATTTGCCCGAGTGATTGCGTGAAATTATTCAACACGAATCACCGCAAGTGTACGGTGTCCAAGTAATATGTGAATGAGTACCAGGTCATATTCCACAGGGAATGGATGAATATAGGCAAATTAAGTCTGGATTCTTTTGCAACGAAATAACGTAATTTGCAGTTTCAAAATTGACTGGAGTTCTAAAATTCCTACATGAATAATTTAAAGAAAATACTTAATGAATTTTTCAAACATAGTTTGTGAGTAAGCAAATTCCAAGATTAAGTAGTTGGGCTTCCTAGATTTCTCATGTTACTTTCTTGATAAATTCATACCCATTGTAATCATGTTGAACCAATTTCCCTATTTCAGAAAAGAATTAGACAATTCAATATTCTCCCAGAATCTTAGAGTTATCTAACCCAGAAATGACACAACATTGTGGTTCCCTTAGGTAGTTCTCCCATGCATTATGTTATTTAATTGTATTTCCCTATCTAGTCTCCTTCGGAATCAAAGATTGGTTTTAGCCATAGGTTGTAAAAATTGGCCAAATTTCTCAACACAAAAATATT
>MAYD01358998.1:0-13572 GCA_001909325.1 Ruellia speciosa
CATTTTCTTGATTGTCAATTTTTGCATATATTGGGTGTTCTTTAATTGTCATTTGCCTTCCGTGCATTTTGCACTTGAAAGTCCTTGAATTGTTGGTGTAAAGACATTTATGATACAACAAAAAATACTCCACAATTTTTTGTTGTGTCTGACGTGATTTCTGAATTCAATGGATCTTCATACCACTTTGGCATTTCCAGGATAAGTTCCTCCAATGGGGATTTTTGTTTGCTGAAAAATTATTGACGCACTTTATTGCAGGAAATTCCTGAAATGGAGCAAAATGAAACTGGATGCCAAACAACTCAAGCTCCTGTCCTCTGTGTCAACAACTGTGGCTTCTTTGGAACTGCTGCCACCATGAATATGTGTTCCAAGTGTTACAAGGATCATATTTTGAAGCAAGAACAGGCCAAGCTTGCGGCTTCATCAATTCAGAAAATTGTTAATGGGAGCTCTAGTGCCACTGACAGAGATTCCAGTGTTGATTCCATTACTGACGGACGGACTGCTTTACCCAAGACCATCGCAGCAACACCACAAGCACCTTCCCCCAGCAAGAGAAGTGATCAAGTCAAGAATGGTCCAACAAGGTGTGGCACCTGCAGGAAGCGTGTTGGGTTGACTGGTTTCAACTGTCGATGTGGGGGTGTGTTCTGTTCCATTCATCGTTACACAGACAAACACGAATGCCCCTTCGACTACCGAACTGCAGCTCAAGAAGCCATTGCCAAGGCCAACCCAGTTGTGAAGGCTGAAAAACTCGACAAGATATAGAATGTGAAGCCATCTTTCCCAGATTCAATGCCTTTTGTCTTAATCTACTGGAGTGGCAAATCAGAATGTGGTAAGATTCCAGGAGATGTCCTTATTCCGCTGTGAGCAATCCCAAAATCTCAGAATATTATGTTAAAAATCTGGGCATCTTTACAACCTGCTGAACTCTAGCTCTTATTTCGACTCAAAGAGTAGTGTGTGGTGCCATGTTTGGTGGTGGTTTTAAGGTTTGGGCTTTCTGATTAGTTCTGGTAGTGTTATTTTGAACTCAATATTTTTCTTCTGGTGTGACCTTTTGGTTAATTCTAGCATGATAATAATAGTGCCCTTTGTCTCTGATATCTCGTCATGGATTAATAAGTATCACATGGCCTTTCACCTTTGAGAAATCCCCTGTTTATAATTGAGCATGCATCTTTTTAGCAGATTGATTTGATTTTGTTTCCGTTCTTGGGGAGATCTAAATGGTGGTGTTAATGGGCTCCAGCCAGGATGACAGCTTTGTGTGGGCATTGGGAATGTAATGAATCTTGGGTGATAAATGGTAATGATGTATCACAGTGCATGTGGTTTTTCCACATGCAGTGTGGCAACATGCTTGGTTCCTGGAGCCGGAGGATTTGATCATGATGGTGAATTATTTTTTTCCTATTCTTTGGTCTATTGAGTATTGAATTCCATGCACAATATTTCACCCCTTTTTTAACATTAAAATATAAAAATATAATAACCTGACTTGCAGTTAGCTGTTTTGTGACCTCTTCTTTTTGGTTTTACCACTTGTGGTGGTCAATTTGGGGAAACTATTGCAGCACATGCATTGCACTGTGCCACACTCTACATCTTTTGAAAAGAGGACCTTTTTATTCCTGCAGCTGCAACTGCAAGGAAATCAAATCCTGGTTTTAATAAGAAGATAGTATTTACTACCTCGTCTCAAAATATTTACTCTAAATGGAGGATTTTTACTGTTTACATATTCTATTTTGACTATCATTAATAGTTTATACTTAATAAAAAATATAGTCATATGAGATCTTGTTAGATTCATCTTAATGAGTAGATTTAAGATATCAACTTTATATATTTTTTATATATTAATAATTAATGATATTAATGATTAAAATTATGCATTGACAAACATAAAAATGAGAATGGAACAATTAATTTAATTTGAGACGGAAGTATAATATATGGCAGAAAAAATGAAATCAAATGCAGCAGGACTTCCCCCTCGAGCCAACCAGGAGAAGCCACGTTACCCTAAAAAATTAAAAAGGGCAAAACATTTGTTCCAAAGCGCTTGACACTCACGTGCGGCCACGGTGATAGCAACAAGGATTAAGGGAAGGAAGAGAACCGAAACGGTCAGAGTTGGCGGCGGCGGCGGCGCACGGCCTGAGCTTAGCCAACGTTTCGCCTTTATTCTTCATATAACACCGTCACCATCATCATAAATTTCATCATGAATAAATAATCAAGTGGGGTTGGGTTAGCCGACGGATCTGAGCCGTTGATAGCTTCGGCTCCACTATCGACGGCGCGCATTAATTGCGGTATTTGGAAACCCCCGTGGGCCACCACTACTTCTTTGTTCCCCATTTTGCCCCTGAAATTAAACTAACCATGGATATTTAGGAAAGGCGTAGTCTGGAGAAGGAAATGGGGGATTAAAAATTGGATTAATTTATCGTAGGTCCAAATGCAAATGCAAATGCTGACTAATAGCCAACCGAGGAACACGTCAGAGTCGGGAGTCATCCAGAATGATCCCCCACTGGCACAAGAGGGCAATTAGGTCCATTCAAATCTCCCAGTTGCTTCATACGCGTCTGGACGTGGGCCGTAATTCCTCCGACTTGCCGACCTACTGCCCCTACAAATACCAACCCCTCTCCCACGTTCTCTTCGCTTTCATTCCAACACCAATCCCTTCCTTGGATTCATTATCATCTCTTTGGATCTACTATTTTCATAAACGTAGAAATCGCAACAAATTCGGATTTGTGAAACCATCTCTGTTGCTTTTCAATTCTTGTTTCAGGTGATGGCGCAGAGGACGGAGAATGAAGAGACCGAGTTCAAGGTTGCGCCGGAGACCATCTTGCTATGCGTCAAATGCGGCGTCGCCGGGAATTCTGTAGCCAATAATTTATGCCAGAAGTGTTTCAATGCTACGACGGTTGTTGCATCGACGTCGTCTGCACCGGTCACGGAGAAACCCTTCAGATCTAGCAAGACGGCTAGGTCTTCGCCGGACAGATTGTTCAAGGCGGTGATTACGAATCGAGATCTGGCGAAAGAGGCTACGACGGATGCGGAGGCGCCGCCTCCGTCGAAAAGAGAGGTCAATCGGTGCTTCGGTTGCAAGAGGAAGGTTGGCTTGACCGGATTCAGATGCCGATGCGGCGAGCTTTTCTGCGCCGATCATCGGTACACCGATCGCCACGTCTGCAACTACGATTACAAAGCTGCCGGCCGAGAAGCCATCGCCAGGGAGAATCCTGTGGTCAAAGCTGCAAAAATTGTCAAAATTTGAAGAGAGAGAAAAAAAAAGAAAACAGAATATATCAGAGTTTTAATTCGAAAACTAGAAATGAACGATCGATCAATCCATGGATGGTGCTCGATCAAAATGTATGATTGCTGTATTTTCTCTTGGTGTGCAACAAACCTGAAGAATGAGGAGCCTTTAGTAGTGAAAGATTTCTTCTAAAATTTGAATCAAAGAACAAAGGAATGGTTATTAAAACGAAGAGCAACAACAGAAGATAGATAATACAGACAAGTTCTAATCATGAATTCATGATGCAAAATACAAGGAAGGTTCATTGTATATAAATTATTTGGGGTATGATGAATGAGACCAGACTCCCGAGATTTGATACCATGGAACATCTATCTATCAATATGGTAAATCGGTGTACTATCAAGTTTCGTTTGGCATCATCCCTTCAATCAACCATTGGGAAAATTCCTGGCCAGGACATTTGTTAACAGTTCATCATCGTTTCGGGTTTGGCCACTTCTCCACACGGTGAAGTTTGGAGGGAAGTAAAGTGCCTCACTCCACCTCCTCAATGCTATCAGTGAAAACGGCCCTTGCATCTGCCCTCGAGGGTCAGTGTAGTGCCAGATTGCAGCAGTTGGATTGTCCAAAGGGATGGGGACGGGGACTGCAGTGACAGCCTCATCGTCATCACTCAGCTCGATCACCGGATTGGCGACTTGGTGGATAACCACTGTTCCTTCTGGCCTCTGTTGCACTGCATCATTGCCTAATGCAATCACCTCAATGTGAATATCATCGCTCGCTCTTCGTTCTACATTTTCTGGAAGGTTTATTTCTCCTGTAGGCCCAGTGTGCGTTGTTCCATTGCAATATGGAACTGTCACTGTTGGACTGAAATTGGCACGTTGATCTCCTGCATTGACTACTCAGGGTCAATTGAATTTAAAGATACCAAGAGAAGCCATTCAGGCCTAATACGGTTTTCAAAGAGAAGGAAACAATGATATATTTTACCTTGTTCTGGCGTCTCCAATGCATGATGATGCCCTGCATAATAAATAAATATAACATTACTTGAACGCACCGTATTATGAACATGCTGTATAGCTCTACTGTTGCAAAGGTAAATAAGGGGTCGATACAGGGTTTAACTGATGACTACGAATGGGTTAGAATAATGTATATATACAAAGCTCCAAATTTGCCTAGAGCACTTAATGTCACGATGCAAAGAAAGGCATGATTGGCTTCTATGGTATAATTTCAACAAGGTTATCTTCATAATAAGTAGCCGTTTATGCTGGGTGAGGCCAAGAAACTAGGATAGCCAGCACCAGAACAACAGCAATTTACGACATGGAGAAGCATGGGGCCGCATTTTACTCCACAATGTATGCATAGAAATTTCACACACACAAATGATTTAATTGTGTATAGAATTGACAAGAGATAAGATTACCATTAGTATTCTCGGCAGGTTCAACAATAAAGCCATTGGTATCTCCATTTTGTACTTCAGTATTAACTTGAAATGGAGCAGCATCAGCTTCGGACCCTGTAAGTGCATCATAAATGAGGAACATGGAAATGCGATGTAGAAGTAAACAACTCACAATATTATTTGTTCAATGAGATATCAAAAAGAGATTCAAAATATTGCAGTTAAGTTAAAATCATATCACCACGGGAGGGAAATAAACAGTTCGATTTACCTCCAGGCCCAAAAGGCAATAAATGCATAAAGCTTTTAGACGAAATAACAGAAATAGGTATTATATATTTCACAGTTATCAGATCAGAAAGATGTAAGCAGGAAAGCTACAATGAGGAACAATAAGAGATCTTTATATATTTGCATTTGCATTGCTTTAAACTAAATTTGATCATTAGTCGCTGGCAAAACATACTCCCCCCATTTCCTAAAGATGTGCAGTTTCCATTCAGGATGTTTTTAAATAAAAGGTTCATTGAATGGTGTTATTTTAGGAAACGGAGGGAGTATTAGTATATTAGGATCAGGTGGAATGAAAATTAGAGCGAATGAAAAATGTTGTAATTAAGAATCCATTTAAGTGATCCTTAGGAGGCTTCGAGAGAGAACTTCGAACAAACCTGGAACAACATTTCCAGGGGCACCTGAATTATCCATGGCGATTGATTGTGTTGGGTGGTTGCTCCCTGCTTGTTCAGAAGCAACAGCTACTACGGCCTCAGGTTCTGGTTCTTCAGCAATCACTTCTGGAATCTTTTGCAATAATTTTTCTTGCTCAGACGGTGACTGTAGCTTCTTCCTTCTTTCTAGATGCTCAAACAATGTGACTCTCAAGGATTAAGTAAACAATGGAATCAACTGAGTGAAAGATGTAAACCACATGATGGAGAATTAGCAGCACTAAAGCAGTCATAATAGGAGGAAGAGAAGGTATTGCACAGAATCCCAGTGGACCCAATAAATGGAGTTTATGAGCCATGCCAATTTGCCATCATGAACTTATGCAAAGATGCAAACTCATTGATATCACGCTAGGACTTGTAGGTAGCAGTATGCTAACTGGACTCTCTTAGTTTACTGTTCTATTATTAGGGAAATGAGTATAAGCAGGAAAACCTTGGGAAGAAGGCACTGCAAAAGGGGCAAAGTAACCACAACAGTTGTGAAACCCAAAAGGACGGACTTTCAATTTAATAATTAACAGAAGCAGTAAAGCACTCTTACTTAACAAATAAGATTTGCTTAAATCGTAGATAGAAGTGTAGTAATGCCTAACAATGTAGTGTAATATAAGGGCTATGCATTTTTTATCCCATAGGGTGTGGGTATTTTTGAGACACTTAAATATAGGGGTGGCAAATTTACTAACTTCAAAAATTTCGGCAACATTGAGACACTTGGCCTGAATTCTAACATGGCAACCCGAACAAACACTTGTCATGGCTTGGATGATGTGGTGTGGGTGCTACATTATTCGAGCTTCCACGTACGTCCTCTAAAAAAATTAGAAAAAAAAGTAAATTTGCTTCCATTAATATTTAAGACAATACCCTTTTTATTTACATTAAAAAAATTTATTATTATTTTTTTAATATGGTAAATTATTAATGTTTATGACTTTGAAAATTTAATACATTTACATAGTTATTTATTGAAGAGTATTAGTGCCGTACAAAATAAATTTTAAATAATAATAATAATAATAATAAACCTTAATAATATAGATAAAACTTTAATAGACATAAATAAAATAAATAATTCGTTATGCATTTCTTTGGTGTCTTGCTAATATAATACTATATATTTTCTAGAAAAAACGTTATTATATTATGTTTACATATTAATGGAAGCACATTTATCTATTCTTTTCCTAATTTTTGCTGGTGTGGCAACCCAAATGATGTAGCACCCACATCACATCATCCCATCCATAACAGGTTGCCATGTTAGCAATTTGGGCCAATTCGGGCAAGTGTCACAATATTGTCCGAATTTTTAAAGTTGGACCTAAATATGCCACTCTTATATTTGAATATCTCAAAAATGCCACCACCCTATAGGACTGAAATGCATCAAAAAGATTTAACTAGATACCAAGGAAGTGAAGACTGAAAAAGGACTAGTTTCCCGGGTCAAAAAAACACCCAACCATATATGGTTACAAAAACTTTTAAAGCTGATCAAGCCAATTAGTACTTATAAGAAAAGAGAAATGCCAGATTTCGTTTTTAATATAAAAATTTTAATAAACCAGATACCACCTTAGTGTCTAACATTCTAATGCATGCCCTTCAATTCCATTTATCTCTGGTACTTAACACTTATGGTAAATGAGCTCAGTTAAATCAACTTTAGCCGAACAATTTATGAGCTTTAGAACATGTTGATAAGAACAGAATAAGAATTCCAATGTAGAAATATGGCTTTATGAAGGATATTCTTTTCTCCATCCCTTTTCATTGGCCCGGGCAATGAGATTTTGTAACAAAGAAAGTTCTTTCACAATCCACTGTAACCAAATTAAAAGAGATTCATCAGCCAAAAGCCAGAGAATACTTATTGATATTAATGATCAACTAGGCCGTGTGGCAAGAAATAATTTGTATGCATGCAGCTCATGGACATCTCCAGCACGCGAGCTCATAGGAAATATTTATAATTTTCTTATGGGAATGTAGTTTGATAGATTAGTAATATAATCCATTCATAAAATCACTTGCATCAAATATTTGAATCACCTCAAATCCTATTCCAGACTTCTTATTGAAAACAAAATCAGTAAATAAAACAACAAAGTTGAACCCCGACTTCAGAGATGACAATGAAAACATGGAAGCTTAATCATGCCTTAAATAATGAAGTGTATGGAGCATGGCGCACACAGCACACGACATGATGAAGTATAACGCATATAAAAAGGTATAAAACATATTTAAAATTCAAGAGATATTAAACATAAACAATAAGCTCTATTCAAATTCTATACACAAATCCATATAAATTCTTAAATCTCAACTCTCAGCGTTCAACATTGATTTCTACCAAAATACTTTGTAAGTTCAAAAAATAAAGATCTCCTACCTCTCTCAATTTTTATCTCTAAAAAAAGGCTTTGAGCCTAAGAATCATCTCTTTCATTAGTGCTTTCAGGGCTTTGCCAATATGGTGACGATACTCTGTAGGAGAGGTCCGGCGGGAAAATAGATTGACACCAGGATGATAAAAAACTTTAACACCATTCATTCTTATTACTATTCCAACAAATAAAATGAAAAATCAAAAGGTCGTCTTATACAAAACCCCAACTATGACAACATCCCTTCTCTCCCATTTTACACCTCAGAATGCACCATTCTTAGATATAACGGCGCCTCAAACAGGTTCTATGATAATTGACTACTGGACACACATACAATTGGATGATACCAATGAAATTGAGTGCTAATTCCCATTTCTTATCGGATTAATTATCTGATCAGTGTGCTATCGGACATTTATCTTGAATTTGATCATTTTCACAAATTTTAACATTTTTTCTATATATATTATTATGAGTTTCAATCCTACTACTTCTGTATCTGGAATTTCCATGATTGAGGGGGGAAAAACACATTGGCGCATCATCGAAATCATTCAATTCTAATCTTCAAAATTAACAAACAGATTGATTTTTTTTTTAAAAGAAAAAAAACAAAAACAAAAAGGGGAAAAATAGCACATAGTACCGAGCAGAGTTCAAACATTTAGGTCATATAATCATTCTTCATTATCATAAATTACAAGTTTTTTTTCAGAAAAAAGAAAAGGACAAGCAGCAGCATCAAGCAAGAGGAAAAACAGACAGGATGGGAAAAAAGTACAGAAAAATGGACCTGTGGACATCAGGATCTGGTGCTAAGAGAGAGGCAAAGGGGGCAAGTGCCGAGAGAAGAAATAGGGTAGGAATGAGAGAAGAACCCAAGTTTATGCTAGGGTTTGAACTTAAATACTCTCAACTTTGGGCTGAAAGACACCCAACTTTGGGCTGAAATAATCTCAATGTTGGGCCGAAATACTCTCAAAATTAAGCGATAGCAGTAGCAATTTGTAAATCGCTACTGCAGAATCTTCTTTTAAAACTATAACAAGAGTTTCTAGTTTCTAATCATTTTGCAAGGCGCACCTGGCATGCACCTCTGCCCCTCGAGTAAAGGCACAGAAGCGAGGCAAACACCATCAGTTCGCCTTAACGATGGGCCACGCCATGGTGCACACCTTTTTGCACCATTAAGTCATTAACAAATATGATTCCAGGAAATAAATCAAATACTTACCGTCGTCTTTCTGAGAATCATTTATTGTGCATAATTTTCGTCAGTCACATTTAGCAATATTATGTGATGACTGATTAATACTAACTTTGGCAATATACCGTAAAAAACAGAAAAAGAAAAGAGCAGCACTTACATGTTTTGTAATATCAGCATGCAACATTTCTGCCTTTGATTCCACTTCGCTCTGTAGTTAGAACAACACTCTACTCAATAAAATGCAATGATGAAGATATGAAAAGAGTAAAAGTGATGGTTCAAAGTGAATATGTAGTCCCTGCCATGGGATAAGGATTTCATATCCTTGCTTAACATGCCAAAACATTAAACCCATTCATCCACGTTGCAGCTCCTTACAAACCATCCACTTCAATATAGTGCTGATTAGATATGAAATCAATATTTAGACAAAGGAAATACAATATTTTCGATATCATAAAAAAATATAGGATGGCTTGTTCGAGAAATGGATGATTCCAATCAAAACTTCAAGCACAAAAAATGATATCCAACCACCTCTCAGTACATTGTATCCATTAGCTACCTTTTAAGTTTTAACCATATCAAGCACAGTTCTTAGACAATGTGCTGTGCGTTACATATGAAAGTGAGAGAATTTGATTTAAATTATCTCATCGTCCGTTAATCAACAATTCAACATTCCCAACCAAAAAGCTCTATGTCACAAACACAGGCTACAGAACTCTTTTGTGTAGACACATTCAAAGCAGCAAGCAGAAGACTCATAAATGGTGACGAAAACTTACAACAGTCAGCCTTTTAAGCAAGCCAGCTTTAATTCTGTCATGCAAATCCAAAACTTCTTCCTGCAATAAACTAAATCATGATGAGATTGCAATTTCATCAATGCTTAAACTGATTCAACAAATGGGCTTACATCACCTCTAAGAGTTTTAGGGGTCTAAAAGGATAATTACCTCAGAGAAGTTATCATCAGACAGCTCACAAATAGGAATGTCTTTGAAAAAGTTTGAAACTCTTAGGTGGATTTCAATGCTAGCATCACCAGTGCCAGGCACCTTTTCCATACCTAGAAACGAAACAATGTCTCAGCCTTTTAGAAGCAACCAATGACCATAAACATGCGTGCATATATAATATACATTACAGAAAGCACGTGCAACGGGTGACTAAAAACCCTAGCATGTCACCATTTTCATAAATAGAGAGTCAGTGGCATAGTTGATATGGCCTACACCTTGTTGCAGCATGGGGGGGATTATGCAAGATAATACAAACAAATTATATGGAATAAATAACAAATACAGATAAATTTCAAGTGTTCATTATATAAGAAAAAGGAAAAGGAGCATCTTTCCATCTATAAAAGGATGAACTTTAACTACATGAAAAGGATTGTTATATATCATGTCCCAAATATAATACATATAGATAAAGCAATAGTCGAACATAACATAACCATGCACAGTGAGAGACAATTTCTTTTTCATTTTTGGTAACATCATGCTTAATCTGGGTGACTAATAATTTGGTAACCATGCATGCACACAACAAATTACAATTTCAAAAAATTATAACTGATCAACTTAGGAAAAATACTGCTGAACAAATTCTTTAAGATAAAAGGTCCAAAAGGGGACTGATAAAGAGTAAGAAAAATGTAAAGACGGCAAAACCCTCTCAAATTAGATTAAAAAGCAAATCTCAAAATATCATAACTATCAATTTTATAGATAGGAAGGAGGGGTGGGGGAGATGAAGAAGAAGATAGAACAAGGAAAAAACGAGAGGATGGAAGAAAGGACTTTATACAAAAATGAAAAGAAAAAGGAGCAGAAATTAGAAGATCAAAAGGGGACATTAATGCCTTCTTTACTTAAAATAAATAAATAAAGGAGTGGCAGTGCCCAAAGCACACACCACACACTTGGATAAACTGCTGGCAGAGAACGGAACCAAAGTGCAACATTGTAAAGGTATTGGACTCCCACCTTATATTATAATGAGAACCATAAACAACTATGAAAAATTGATAGTGAAAACATTAGCAAACAAGTAGGGTCAAAATGTTATCGGAACCTAAGATTTAAATCTCTGATATTTAACTGCTTTTGATGTCAGTGAAGCGAAATGAACAAGTTAATGCAATTAGAACAGCAAACTGGAGTAATCGCATCAAATAAAGCAAAAGGCTATCATTGGAACTTATTCCATCCTAGAACAAAATAGAACACTCACAAGCAGAATCTAATGCCAATCACACACAAGCTGCAAAATATGCCTGTATCTACTATCTATATCTCAAAGCAAACAAATGCTTTAGATGTAACACATAATCTTCAAAAGAAGGCAAGATTGTTATATCACTACATTGCTTTTCTTTACCATAGAATGATTTGAAACATTAAGAACATAAGCCGCAAACTTAGTATCCATTGTCATTTCAACATGATTCTGATGTATTTAAAGGGAGCTAGGGCTTTGTTTGGATGTAATTCACATCTCAATGCAATTTCAAAACATATAACCTACTACATACAATTTTCCTCAATAATTCTCTCAACATAAACATAAACCAAAAAAATTCAGCAAGTCAACAATTCCATCTATTTCCCCTATCCAGATACAGATTCAATTTTAACTAGTATTCACAAAACCCCATATGCTAAACCACAACATATCATTCATTTATGACAATACTGTATTATATATAGAAAAATCAAATTAAACTTACATACATAGATATACACCAAATTACTTGTAGTATTTGTTACCATTTAACTCAAGAAAAATTTACACAAATTTCTATAAGCTCGGAAAGCAGGAAGGAATGGAACATTAAAGCGATGAGCTTTAAAGATACTCACAGTATTCAAAACTTACATCCAAGCATAAGCAAGATAAGCTCACTGGCTTACAAAGTATATGGGGAAAAAAGTAGTTAATTTGCAAGTTACAGAAGTTACCTTAGGAGATTGAGGCAGTTTAAATTGCATGCATTATAGCAAACAGTATGAAAGTGAAAGCAAAATGTCCAATCACCTGTGACTTGTTGAAGCTGGAAGCGGTTCTTTTGATAGATGTCGTTGGGATCAGATTTAATCCTAACAAAACTTCCTACTATTTTACCCTCAAAGCTTTCAGGAACCTTAAGAAGCTCCTGAATTAAACTCTTCTTTAGATACACCAATTTCATGTTTTCAGGAACAATAGCAGCTAAGCAGCTTCGAGGAGTTTTTCGAGCCTTCTTCATCTGATTATTGCCAATATTTTTCAAGCTTTTTTGTCTGTATCCCTCCTCTTCTGAAGAATTTGACTGCTCACTATCAGAGTCACTATGGTTTTCTGCAAAGTGCTCTTCCAGCATCTCGAATACTTTTATTCGAGACATCGACTTCTTCCCAAAAAGAGCATAAAGTCTCTCATCACACAGGATTTTCTTTTTCTTTTCTGCGCTAGCAAGATTGTTTTCATTTACATACTTGGAGATGAATGCTGCCACATCATGTCGAGAGTGCTCTTTTGTTGTATCCTGACCAATTGCTTCAAGAAACTCAATTAAGGGTCTGGAGCCCCACCCAACAAACTCAATTTTTCTTTTCCCAACTCTTCTTCTCCTCTTTATACCAACTGGTGCCTTTCCATTGGAATCCTCCACCCAAAAGGTGTCTTTCATGTTGTCACCGTTAAATATAGGTTCAACTGCTCTAGAATTCCTATGCAGAACAGAGTTTATCAGCTTTCATAGTCCCCATTACTCTTCAACAAGGGTTACTTTTAACCTGTTGAAATTTATGGGAATATATAAAAGTACAAACACATATGCTTGCTGCTACCCAACTAAAGAAGATGACCGGCACGCCCTGCACTTCCAAAGGTTCTGCAAAAAGAATAAGCAAAAACTCGTTACTTGTCTTGCTAAGTTTTTGGGACATTTTAAGAGAGAGAGATGGGCATACAAGTATAATGGTGTGGTCACTCAAACTACATCTACACTACATATCATTTCTTGTAGTCCTCTTTACATTTGATAATGAAAACTGAAATAACAGTAATTAATGTAGATCGGTATAGTAAATAAAAAAATAATATTAAATCAGCCATATTAATCAGACATTATACTTAATAGATAGGTTATTGTGATCTTCTAATTATGAAAGACTATTAGTTCTCAATTCTCACCGCTCCCAAGGTTAAACATGTGAAATTATAAGCATGTTCAACTTGAGACATTGTGGAGACAAATAGAGCCCCAGACTAGCCACCCAAATCATATATTTATCTAGGAATCACAATTAACATGATAGAATCAATAAATTAAACTAGAAATAGGAGCAGGAACGAGGTTACTTGACCATCAAGCTGAATGGAAATATGTCACTAAAGCACTCAAATGTTGTGGTCTGGCATTAAGATCATATCATATATTATTCTTTTGTAATCCTTTCCTAATATAATAATACAAATAACACCTACTTAAATAATTGAACGGGTGTAAT
>MAYD01359032.1:0-10663 GCA_001909325.1 Ruellia speciosa
GGATAGTTGGAGGAGAAAGTGGCGAGACCCCGACCTCTCTCCACTTTTGAGATGTGTACTAGCAGCTTCACGTACCTATCGATACGATCGAAGCAGCAATATAGTTCCTCTCATCACTTATACTAAGATTGCTACTGGACTGTTACGTCGATTGGGTGATTCCATCCGTACAAGACTGTTGGTAGGTCCTAGTTGGATTTTAAGGAGAAATCAGACACCAAGTGGGGTTACTGATTTATCCAGACCACTCTTTTCCTTTTCGGTTATTAAGTTCCCAGACTTGTGGAGTACGCTAAGGGGCTTCCTCAACGGGTGTTATGCACACGGTGTTAGACTCCTGAAATGTACCGCAAGTTGAGTCGAGGGCTTAGTAACTAACCATGTGTGGAGTTATGGCTAGCAGTTCCATACAAGCCATACATGGCACTGCTGAACTCGAAAGGGTTCAAGTGTTGCTTGTTGCATGAGTCTTTAAATCATGATTTTAAGCTGCCGCTTATTTCTGTTTTAACTCGTGCATTCGTATAGCATTTCTTTCAGGGATACTAGTTGCATCAATTATCTTGATCAACCAGTTGGATTTTCACATATGGAGGTGTTACCAACTTGGATGCATATTCATTTATTTATATGCTTAATTTGTTGGTGAATGTTTCATACTTAGTCTCGCGACTAAGGATGCTATTTATGCATTGCAGGTTTGGAAGAGCAGGGGGATATACCTCCAGCTCAGTGATAGGGGAATCGAGTTATTACTCGATGGATTTCTTTTGTAAGGTCGAGAGAACCATCTGTTATTAATGTCTGTGCTAACATTATTGTTGGTTGTAGGATTTATTTTCTGTTCTCTCTAAACCTGTATTTCCTTTTGTAACGGCTTGTATTTAAATGGCCGAGTCCCGGTGTGGGACAATACAGTACTTTTGGATTATTATGACTTATATATTATTATATTTCTCTTTCTGTGATTATTCCAAGTATGATGGCGGTGATCGGAGGGAACTTTGCTTCCTAAAAATCCCGTGACTCTGATAGGATGAGATAATTAAGGAGCCTGAGCACCGAGCTTAAGTGGGATTAGGTGTAGAATCTCAGTTTAAGTTAGGTGTGGCGGTAACGTTTTCTGATTACGGAAATCGAGGCGTTACACCGGTTTTCTGCCACTTTCCGAGGAACCCCAGATGAACTGCCGAGCGATTCTCTCAATCTCATCGCAAACCCCTTGGGGAATTAGTGTGGATTGCATAAAATAATATGGAATGGTCAAAAGCACCGACTGAGCTAACGTCACTCTTCCCGCCATTGAGAGCCGTTTTGCCTCCTACCCATTTAATCTTTTCTTGACTTTGTGTACGACAAAGCGAAAGAGAGCTTTAGTGAGTCGCCCATGCAGCAATGGTATCCCTAAATATCTTCCCAAGTCCCCCACCCGACTGAATTCCAGCTTACTGCAGATCTCGCTGGCCATCGTATCTCCAGTATTATTTAAAAAGAAAATATGCGTCTTATTAGCACTCACTTTATGGCCAGAGAAATAACATAAGTTATCCAGGTCGGATTTAACAACATCAGCTTGATCAATGCTAGCTCTACAAAATAGCACCAGATCGTCTGCAAAGAAAAGATGAGACAAACTTGGGCCATTCCTGCCAAAATCCAACGGTTTCCAGCGTCCCGTTCTGACTTCCCAATCAATGCTTTGCCCAAGTCTTTCAATTCCCAATACAAACAAGTACGGCGACATGGGGTCTCCTTGCCTCACCCCAGGGGTTGGGATAAAATCCTCAGTCAGTTTACCGTTCCAAAGGACTTGCATAGAAACCGAACTCACACATCGCATAATAACCTCTTTAATTTTCCGGGGAATCCCAGCATCCGACATCGAATCTTCAAGAAAGTCCCAACGAACTCGGTCATACGCTTTTTCAAGGTCAACTTTGATGGCCATCCACCCTTGCTTCCCTTTTCGAGTCCGCATAGTATGCAAAGCCTCCTGAGCCATAATCACATTGTCTGTAATGCATCTTCCGGCGATGAAACTCGTTTGATTTTCCGTCACCAGTTTAGGCATTACGTCCTTAAGCCTATTCACCACTGTCTTGGTGAGAATTTTGTAGATTACCGATCAGAGACTGATGGGTCTGAACTGAGTGATGTCTTCCGGGCACTCCACTTTTGGAATTAACACGAAGAGCGTTTTATTAAGGTTGATATCAAAAGTCCCCCCCCCCCCATTAAAAACATCCCTTATCAATCTGCAGATATCATTTCCAACCACTTGCCATTTTTCTTGAAAAAAGTGTGCATTAAACTAGTCAATACCTGGGGCCTTAAGTGGGCTCATTCCAAACACCGTATTCCTAACTTCCACATCCGTAACTTCTCTATTTAGCCTATCAATCTCCCGTTCCGTCAGCTCTGGAAACATCCCTCGGACTGGAAACCTGCCTGATATTGTGTCGGTGCAAGAGTACTGCATTTGGAAAAAGGTGATCGCTTCTGCCTTAACCAGTTCCTCTTCGTAGCACCATTCCCCTTGAATCTTAAGTGCGTGAATATTATTCCTCCTCCGCCTCGCCATTGCACGACTGTGAAAGTACCTAGTGTTACGATCCCCACTACTGATCCACTCACATCGTGACCGCTGCCGCCAAAGTAATTCTTCCTGGTCAAGGATGACTTCTAATTCACGGATAAGAACCTCTTCCAACTCAAGTAAACGAGGTGAGGGGTTTCGATCTAATGAGAGCTGCACATTTTCAATCTTTTCAGTGATTATTCGTTTCTTTTTAGCAATGCATCCAAAAACCTCCCTGTTCCACCTTCGTATGTTCCCTGCCAATGCACTGAGAGTATCCAAATTCAGAGCATCGCCTGACCAATTATCAAGCACAAGGTCATGGAAGAAATCATGTTCAAGCCATCCTGAAAAGAACCGGAATGACCGACCATAATTTTGGTTCCTCACTCTTGCGCTCGCTAACAGCAGCGGCCTATGGTCCGATTTCAATCTTGGCAAATGCCACACCTTTGCCTCCGCATATGCCTCCTCCCACTTGTCGTTGCAGATGAGGCGATCAAGACGCTCAAAGGTCCCTTCCCTTTGCCAAGTAAACTGAGGACCCAAGAATCCCAAATCCCTTAGATTAAAATCAAACAGAAAGTCGTGGAAGAAACGACAACCATTCACTGCAGGACGTCCCCCACTTTTTTCGTTAGCAAACAGCAAGGCATTAAAATCTCCACCAACAACCCATGGCATATTAACGATACCTGCAATTAAACGGAGTTGTGCCCACAACTGACGCCGAAGGGTAGAGTCTAGACTACCATAAACCGCCGTGAACATAAATGTCCTATTGCTACCTTTCTCAGTTACCTTTAAATGAATACATTGGTTGTGATTCAGGGCAATGTCGATCGACACTGTGTCGTCCCATAAAATCCAAATTCCACCTGAGAACCCCCTTGCCTCCACACGGTGAGATCTCGGAAATCCTGTTCTTCCAATCACCCTATCCGCCTTCTCGCCACTGATTCGAGGCTCTAGGAGGGCAACGATATTCGCTCCATGTTCCCTGATATAATCCTGCAAGACCCTGTTAAACCGAGGGTGCCCACACCCTTGGGTGTTCCATACAAGAATTTTACAATCCATAGAGACAATTCAAATGAATATAATGTTTTTTTAACTGAAATACTCACTATGACCTTTATAACTATATAATATTACAACGAATTTTTTAAATGTGGTGGAAAATTTTGATTTGATTTATATAAAGCATTTAAATAAAATTTATTTTTAATAACTACATTTCAATCACTTTCGCCCAAAAAATAAAACAAAACTCACTTCAATATTTTCAGCCACTGATTAGAAAAAATGAACTTGAAGGATGTTTGGTAAGTAACAATCAACTAAATTTGTAACAAGCAACGTAAAGGCGTATAACTCCAGATTTCATAAAAGAAATAATGACACAATTAATCCACCTTACAGTCCCTGCTCCCAAAAAAATAAAAATAAAAGTAGTAATTGTGTTTATAAGAGTTTTTTTAAATATTTAAAATTAATTTTCATTCGTACATTTTAAGCCAATAATTATATTATTTTTTTTCAATCAAAAGTGAATAGAAGACCAAACAATCACACATCAATCAAGACATTAGCTATAATCAGGATTCGCGGCTGAAAGATTTTTCAACAGAGTCAAGAAGAAAGGTATCCGACACAAACTAAGGTCAAGAAAGCATTACCGATCCAAGTTGGAGGCCATAGGCATGGCGGCATGACAATCCGCTACCAAATTATAGTTTCGAAAGTGTACCCAATTATGCATTCTTCAAACGTCTGTTTTAAGTCAAACAACCACCTCCTAGACAATGTTATAGCAACAATGTGTAATGAGAACATGAAAAAGGCGAACCGTAATTCTCGAATCACAATCAACCAGCACACATTAAATGCCACGCATCATCTCCTGTAACCCAACCATGCTCCATATTGTTCGGCCATAAGGACTGAGTCAACCCCAAGTTAGATGAGAAGCCAGCCACCCATACTCTGGAAACATCTTGCACAAACTCCAAAAATAATTACACTATTATTCCAATATGTTTTTGGATTTCAATACAATTACACTATTATTCCCATATGTTAGTTGCTCCATTTTTTTAATTTTGGAATATTTCAAAATAATTGCTTCATTTATTTTTTCTTAACTTTTTCTTTTCTTATCATTTAAAAAATATACTACTAAATATTCTTTCATCCACTAATACAAAATAGTATTTTATTTCTTAAATATCATACAACCCCTAAAAGAGAGCAGAGAGTGTGGGAAATAATACTACATAATCCAAGGAGCAACCCTCCATGTTATTATTTTTAATTAAAAAAAAAAAGAAAAATGATGAGGTGGCAGAACAACTTCGAAAGGGGTTGCTCTACCAAGCAATTCAAAAAGAGATTGCTCTTTTTGAGCAACCCAAACAATTAAAGACATTTTGGGACAAACAGCTGAATTTATTTTTTTTTAAAAATTATATTAATTTTTTTTTTAATAAAGGATGTGGAGGAGTTGGAGCAACCATGATGGGTTGCTCCATTGCTCATGCCTTTATGCATGTGAGAAATAATAAATTTTATATATATATATATATATATATAATAATTATTATTAAATTTTATAACATAAATGTAAAGATAGTTTAATGGTTCAGGTAGGTTATTAAATGTTAATGTCATGGGTTTAAAACTCATGATATATAAATTAATTGGTTATTTATTTAATAATTAAAGAGTATTTTTGAAATTATATTATTTGCAAGGTGTCAAAAAATCGTTATTATAAGTAATTAATAATAAAGTGAAAGATGTCACAAAATTTACATTTTCAATGTACTCGATTTATCTCATTTTTTTAAAAAAAAAATAAACATGACAGCTTTTTTTTAGCTTCTTCCCAATTTTATAGAAAATGTGAACATAACATATTGTTCTTCTTTTCTTTTAAAAAAAATTATTCCGGATTTTACAAAGAATGCCCACGGAGCAAAGAATGCAATTAAAAGCACAAATCTGAAAGCAAAGTCAAGAAACAATTGAATTAGAAGATTTCTGATAATAGTATTCTGGCAGCCTCACCTGAGTATGCAAAACCCATGTCATCATGTTCATGTAGGTGAAGTGACAAAATAGCTTGATCCACTATTTTTATCCACCCTAGAAAACATTCTATTTTTATAATATTTTCGTGACTAGAAAATCTGGTACATATCCCAAATGCTTTAACCAAGGTTCAATGTCAATGGCCAAATTAAGCAGTTGGAATAACACTTGTACTCAGCATCAAATATGCACAAGAATATATAGTAGAATGTTCCCAGATGTAATGGCATGCTAGATACTACTATTAAAATTTTATGTTAGGAAGAATGTAATCGTCACGAATAGCAGAGTTGCACATTTCATTTTTGCAGGTATTGGTATTGTATAAAGCAACGGTCAATAAAACAAAATTTCTTCAACAAATTTCAGAGACATGCCTACCATGCCTAATTTTGTAAGGAATCAGCTCAGGCCTTTCACCTGAGCTTGCAGAGTGAATGGCATTGTCATCTGGGTCATTACCACTTCTCTTGTCATGCTCGGAAATAGGTTTCTTCCCTCGAACGGGAAATGATCACTTTTTGTGATTTTTCCTTCCAACTTTTTACATTCAGGGGTGCCACCGGGCGCTCCTTGGTTGCTGCTATAACTTGAAATGGTTTCTCCAGTTTGTAGACCACTTCTAATCCAGGCAATATTGTTTAAATCCACAGCCACCGATGTTAATTCCTGGCTTGAGAAAGTCGGCGCTTCTTCATATTCAACAAATTCCGGTCCCAACAGCGAACTAAGAGAAGAACCCTCATCACTGGAAGCTGCACAGCAACCATGGCCACAATGTGCCAGAACCATGAGCTCACCAGGCACACCATCAAGGAAGCTGCATTTACCAAAATCCACTTTGGATGGTTGAACCAGTGGCCCTTGCATAGGGCAAGTTCCTTCCATTGCGGGAGCATGCCTAGAGGAATTATACACATTGAATGCACCAACTTTTGCAACAGGACGAGCAACCACAGCTTGGCTCGGTTCAGCAGAGCGATGGTTGTTTTCAGAAGGGGCTGGATTTTGTTTAGAATGACAAGTGCTTACAGAAGTTTGCCAATTGTGTTCAAAATGCTTTGTCTGATCCTCCATTAGTCTAACATCTTCTATATCCGAGGAGCCCAATGATGTGATGTCTCTACCAGATAAATCCGGTGTATTTGGTCCAAGCAAATCGGATTTCACAATAGTTGGGGCTTTATCTTCAAAATTTCTTGGTGGAATCATTGTGGATCTCGTTACCAATTCATCTTGAGATTTTAACGAATTAAATACTCCAACTGATGGGGTTTGATCTGAACATGCTTTAACCCATTCCGTAGTGGTATTAGGCAACAACTGGATAGTATCTGGTGCTGGTCTCCTGAGATTCATAGACCTCCGTCGTAATGTAGAATTCCAATGGTTTTTTATTGCATTATCTGTTCTCCCTGGGATAAGTTTTGCAATTGCTGCCCATTTATTTCCATGAACAGCATGTGCTTCTAAAATTATACGATCTTCCTCGTCTGCAGAAGAAAAACCCACAAGACTTCAGAGGATAACCATATGATTTACATTCTGTGGTTTAAAACTGCAGATAGAAAGCTCGCATAGTAGACATATTCAGGGAGTAGTTATAAAGTGTGGCAAAATAACATCATTACATAATTCAAAGTTCTGTCCACCCCTTTTCCAGAAAACGCGCATCCACACACATTTGCACATCAAGTTGAGACGAGTGCACCCACACAAACTGAGAATAAGAACAACTATAACTACTAGAGTCTAGAGGTAACTAGTGCATGAACTTACCAATAGTTGGTCAAAATGCAATTCAATGATTTCTGAGACCACATATGCAAGAAGGCCACAAAAGAAAATTCATCTAAATTAGCCATAAGCTATGTTTAGAAACACATAACTTTTAAGTAACCACTAGCAATGAAAACACACTTAAAAATGTGGCCATGATTATGAAAATGAACTGACAATTTTTGCCAACTGTAAAACCCTATTGTATATATGAAACAGGGAGGAGAAACATGGAAGATAAAAACCCGAGAACAGAAGAAAGAGAATTGAAAATGATAAAATTCAGGAGAGGAGATTGAAAGAAAAAAAAATATGATGCCTGAAAATTGGGGAAGAAATTGGAGGGAAATGCATAAGAATAAAGAATATTTGAAAACTAGATTTTGCAGTCCCTTTACAGCTCTCAAACTCCATAAGTAATAATGTAATATCGATGTAACTAATCTCAAAAGCCCCAGAGGAGAGGCATAACTTGAATTTGAAAAATACAAGGCAGCAGCACTCTAAAGATGATTTAAGTAAGGGATGCCAACCATGAGACGAAAGAGAAGTGATATGTAAATAAAGCAGGAAAAATTCTACAAATGTGCACGAGAATGATGTCAGAACGAAGCTTAATTCAGAGTATCTGAAAATATTTCAGATTACATGGATATAAAGGATTTGTAAAGAATACAAAGTTACAAACTAATACCATATACAAAGTTACAAACTAATACCATACTCCTCTGTTCACACTGTCCACCATAGAGGATAGGATCCTGCAGCAAAGAGGTTGGAGGAGGAAATAACTGTGAAAAACTAACCAGCTTCAATTGCAAGGTAATGTTCAATTCATCATAGCGATGTTAACCTTTGCAGGAATCGAGATAAGATAGAAATGTAATCGCAATTTTACTATTAGTTTTAGATGCATCTCTTTGAGTTGTTGTATTTCAGGAAATACACACCCTTGTTACGATTTTACTTCTAGTCAATTTGATATTTTCGGCAATGAATTGCCCGAAGCTGTCACTTTTTTAGCTAGCTAGTTTGAGGTGTGTTTTTTTGGTAGCTTTTAGAATATTTATCTCAGGTATAACATGCAAAAATCCTAGGCTGATGTTGCCTTTTTATTCTCTAAACTGAAGACAACTTTCATAATATGACATGTTACACCTGCTTTTATATGGATTCTTCACATGAAATTGATAAGCAACCGAGAGAGAAGGATGGATAGTAATGATATTGATGAACAAGAATCATGCTAGCAATCTTAAAAACAAGAAGCAAATTTGCAAGTTTCCCTGTTAACTTTTTGTGAGACAATAAAAAATTAATGGCAGTATACTTTTTGAAAGCAAAATGTACAAATGGACACTAGCCAGTAGCCTCTATTTCTTTCTTTGAACAATAAAATTGTTTCACTGAAACATTAGCCATGTGATCATTCTAACGTAACTCTTTAGAGGTTAATGTATGTTAGCACTTGGGATTATGACAAGCAGCATCATAAACACCTTATTCCTGAGTCCAATCTCTAGAATACTTCAATTCCTTCTTATGAAAGCGTGATTCAGTTTAGTGACTTAGATCAACATACCATCAATGCAAAAAATTTCATAACCAGGTTTGCCCTAGATAAAGCTTAAAAAAACTTAAGCCTAAACAACAAAGCGCAATATTGCTGGAACCCAAAACATTCTTGGCCAAACTGAGCATAATACAAGATTTCCTCAAAAATTACACCAATGAAACCGCATAACCACATTGTGCACGCAGAATAAAGCCCAGTCACAACAAACTCAGCAATTTAAACCGAAAACAAGAACTGGAGCAACAAAAGAACATAGGAATCACAATAACCATCCCCAATTGAAGCAAACGACATATATAAGGATATAGGCGCAACACGAACACCAGAAACCAAACCCCATACAATAGCTCCAAAAAAAGAGGAACTCTTACCCGTAAAAGGCTTGCGCTTTACGGAAGGATCGAGCTGGTTACACCAACGGAGACGGCACGACTTCCCAGAGCGACCGGGAATCCCCCGCGCGATCAGGCTCCAATTTCTCGGTCCGAACTGACCCACAAGCTGCGTCAGAATCGCGTCCTCTTGCGACGACCACGGCCCCCGAATCTTCCCCCCCTTGACGCGTCCGGAGTCCTCCGCCATTGCGTGGTTCATCGCCGCCTCAAGTGGAGGATCGCTCACCTCCATCTGCTCCGCCCTATCCATCCGTTGGAGGCTTGATTTTGCCCCCGAGAAGCCAGTTCCCAGTTGCAGATGGAGTCGACCTGCGAACCGTACCAAACAGCCTTCCCTTCGTAACTGCAGCAGAAAAAAAGAGATTGAAAAACTAATGCGAAAAGGAAATTCTGCAACGGCGACTTCCCGCTGGACAGTTATGTACCAATGTTTTTCGTAAAATGACGTCCTTGTCCCCGTACGATGGCTGGGTTTGTGTGATGAGACGGGGGCAATGTGGTAATTGCGGAAGTGCTTTGGGGCCCAGCACTGTTACAACCGCTTTTGCTTTTGTGCGCCGAACTGGTGATTTAAATTACTTAAATATTATTGCATTGGGAAAATTGAACAATTGCGGATTGCCTACTCCCTTTCAACTTCAACAAGTGGAATTCAACAAACAGCCCTGCCCAAGTGTCCACCGCTCCGGAATTCAAAAATCTTTGAAAAAATTATTTTCAGGAATTTTCATTCTGCACTTGAAAATTTTAAGAAAGTTTTAAAACATAAAATATTTAGGAAAGTTGCTTCTGCCCGTATCCACTTCCCACCTTCCAGTTTTCAGTTTTCAGATGGATTTTTTTTTTTTTTAATTTATGGGATCACTTTCAATCATAATATGTTAATATTCTAATAAAAGTAAAGATATAATACAACTTTAATAAATGAAAATAATAAAATATTTTTATATATATTAATTACTATAACAATTTAGGTTAGAAAAAGGAAAATAACCTAATAATTAAGGTGTGGAAAAATTTAAAATTTTACATTATGAACCATGATTGGAAAAATAATAATACTACATCCGTTTCATTTTTTTGCTCCACTTTGACTTTTACACTGTTCACACACTCTAGTTTGACTATCATTAATGACTTATATTTAAGAAAAAATATAGTCATGTGGGGTCTTGTTAGATTCGTCTTAATGAGTAGATTCAATATATCAACTTTATATATTTTTTACCTATTGATATTTTA
>MAYD01359113.1:0-13920 GCA_001909325.1 Ruellia speciosa
CCCAAAACAGAAAGCTCTGGTTAGACATCTTTATTTGTGTTGTTAGAAGAATACTCCAAGTTGTTAATTCTACTAATTACCAAAGAATTCTTGGACATTCTGTTAGATTGATAATTAATTTTAGCCATCATTCCTCAGGTTTCTCTTTTTGGGGTTTTGACAAACAGGTAACCAGATTAGTCAAAGAAGGAACTGGGAAAATCACATTAGCAATTGGTGATGGTGCAAATGATGTAGGCATGATTCAGGAAGCAGATATTGGTATTGGCATCAGCGGATGTGAAGGAATGCAGGTTGGTACGAAAACCTGTCCACTTATACCTTCTTTCCTCATTGGTATTGGCATATTTTTGCGTAACTAATTTCCTTGATTTAGGTGTAATCATCTGCTCGATATATGCTTGCAGAATTGAGCTCAGTGCATCCTTTATGATAATGAAAATAATCATTTAACCTTCTAATGAATCTTAAACAAAATTCTTTGATCTTAATTCCCATCAAACATCGCAATTTTTATCTATAGTCTGAACAATTCAGATGCTCAACAGTTATTGATTTTCACTGTACTGCATAATCTTCCTGTCACATCTCTAAGCATGTCCTTTTATCCCATGAAAATTGTGCAACTTAGTGGTCTAAATATTATTCAATGAACTAATTCTAGAATCAATGATGCTGAACGCCTTCACAATTTCTGTTGACAAAATGAACTGTGTAGTTGGATTATGGAACTCATCAATTCAAGTGGTTTTAGCAGATAACATAACTATTTAATGCTTGGAACAATCATTTTTTTTAAATACCCCCCCCCCCCAACTTATCTTAAATTTTGATGAGTGTGTATGCAATACTTTTCATTTAATCAAAAACTGGCTGACTTAAACATTAGTTATTTGCAGGCTGTGATGGCGAGCGACTTTGCTATTGCACAGTTTCAGTATCTGGAGAGGCTTTTGGTTGTACATGGTCACTGGTGCTACAAAAGAATTGCACAGATGGTAATCATTATTAGTCGAACTAGATATATTATCTCCGGTGCTGTTTGAAAGTCTATTAATTATTCATGCACAAAAACTGTAATATTCTTCAAACACATGGATGCAATCTCTTTTATCAATTCTAACTTGAGCCATGATCTTTGGAATGCAGATATGTTATTCCTTCTACAAAAACATTGCATTTGGCCTTACAATCTTCTACTATGAGATTTACGCTGGCTTTTCCGGACAATCAGCATATGTTGATTGGTACATGCTTCTATTTAATGTCGTTCTTACTTCATTGCCTGTCATTTCACTGGGAGTGTTCGAACAAGATGTGGACTCTGAAGTAAGCTTGCAGGTTAGTTATCTAGCATTGCCTGTGTTGATTTTTTCATATGTGAACCCACCCCCACCTCCCTCCCTTCCTTAGCATCATAAATAAGCCCAACTGAGCCGAGCCAAGCTTTTGATGTTGAGCTCAACCCGGTACATTAAGTTCATGCACTAAAAAAATATGTTCAAGGTTACCAAGGTTATTTGAAACTATGCGTAAAATTATTAGATATCACGTATTAATCTACTTGAAAGGATAATACCCTTAACAAATACTAGAGAGCTTTAATGAACTCAGCTCGAGCTCATTCGACTACTTACTGAGCCAACTTCTCCGTTCAAGCTTTACCTTAATTCATTCTCTCAAATTAACTTTTCTCATATGTGAATAAGCCAGCAAACAGGATTCATTGATTATTGATGCAAATTAATGCAAACAATTCCCTGCTGTAGTTCCCAGCCCTATACCAGCAAGGGCCACGAAACCTCTTCTTCGAGTGGTTCAGAGTACTCGGGTGGATGGGCAACGGCGTCTACACCTCCATCATGGTATTCTTCCCAAGCATCATCATCTTCAGCGGCCAAGCCTTTCGCATCGATGGCCAGACAGCCGGCATGACTGCAGTCGGGACAGCGATGTTCACTTGCACCATCTGGGCAGTCAACTGCCAGATCATCCTATCCATGTCCCACTTCACATGGATACAACACTTCCTCATATGGGGCAGCATTGCCTTGTGGTACATTTTCCTCTTGATCTATGGTGAGCTCTCCTACTCCATCCCCGTATACGCCCACAAACTCCTTCGGGAAGCCCTGATCCCTGCCCCCATCTTCTGGTCAACAACCTTCATCGTAACAATCGCGTGCATTATCCCATACCTCACCCACATATGCTTCCAGAGGATATTCAATCCACTCGACCACCAGATCATCCAAGAGCTCAAATACTACAGGAGACACATCGAGGATAAACGCATGTGGAGGAGGGAGCGAATCAAGGCCCGCGAGCCTACCAAGATCGGATTCACTGCACGTGTAGATTCCAAGATCAAGCAGCTCAAAGGTAAGCTGCACAAGAAACAGTCGATTTTGAACCTCGGCTTGGCATGCAGATAACATAGTTGTTAGTTTGTTTGTTCTTGTTTTGGCTTCCCCTTTTAGTTATGGGGTTTGGGTTTAGTCGAACCCACGTGGGCACGCTTTTAAAATAGCTGTTGGATGAACGTGCATGAAAAAATGTGTCAACAGTAATCTTATGAGAAGCAACACGTGTATTTTTTGTATTGAGTGGTGCCCAATATGGCCGGCGTCTCATTGTGACACTTTAATTAGTTAGATGATGCGGGAGGGACATGATATTTGTACCATTTTTTAATATTCTCAGACCATGCTTTGTCAAAGGTGTGCATGATTCGGATACTGGAGTTAACCAAGTTAGTTAGTTCTACAAACTCTTAATTATAGCGTTGGGGGTTTGAATTCTCAATTGCATGTTCACTCTCTTTTATTTCTTTTTGTAATTTATATAGGTGTGAATCATTGCAGTTGATTTGGAATTATTCGTGAAGATGAGGACTTAAACTTTCCAATCTTAAGGTTGAGAGTTTGATTTTTCATCCGTCAATTATCTTCCCAATGCTCCCTTTTGTATTTACGGTGTGTCATGTAAAAAAATTCACTACAATGTGGGGGGTTTGGTTTAGTTTTACATGACTCAAAAGTCTGAATCTGTGGCGTAGGAAAAATCCTGTAGTCTTTGTCATGGTCCATGTGTGTAATTAGTCTATTATCCGGTAAAGGACAACATGCCATTCTCCAAAGAGTTATGTCCGCCCAGCTCAATGGCAAAAACTTTTGCTGCCTAGCGGTAAAAGACAAACACTGAATGGGCATTGATTAGCGGCTGCAAATGGCCAGAGTTTTTGTTCGGGATAAACTTTTGTGTAAAAACTTTCCTTGGTGAAGAGAGTTGCCGCAAGAAGAAATGATTTGTGGGACTTGAGAGCAACTACCAAGGATCTGTAGTCTTCCTGCTGACTCGACAATTGATCGAACGAATTTTCATTGTCTCGAATAAACGATCCATGTATGGCCCGATGAGGGCGCATCAGAGGGTTAGTAAAGCGGTGTGATAGTGGTTTAATTAGCAGTGGCCTTAAGAGTTGGCGTTAAGCACTGTTGAGTATATCCAATGCGCTGAGCCAAACTAAGGATGTAGCGTGATCAAGTAGCATGCAAATGTAGGCTTGTGTAACTATTGTGGATGCGAGAATGCTTGAATGAAGCGGATGGGCTGAGGAGCCTGATTAAAAGAAAGAAAGACTCAGGAAGCCGAGTCATTTGAAAGAAAAAGGAGGAGAAAGGTTCTGGAGGCCGAACTGTAGAAGATATAAGATAGAAAAAAATTGTGTTTAAAAAAAAATTGCGAAAACTCAACTTGCATGAAATATAATTTGTAAGAAATTAACTTGTTGAACGTTAAAAGACATGAAGTACAATGCAGAATGTAACTTGCGGGAAGTGTAAAATTGCATAAATATAAAAGAAAGCTGTAAAAAAAAAAAAGCCTATGAAAGTATATGCGCAATGCAGAAAGAAAAATCAATAAATTGTTGGAAAGTGACATGAGATGGATTTTAGAAGTTTTATCCTGCCAGTTGTCTCCGTATTGAAACATTCCAGTGATATTGTGAAAAGATATAATATTTATTGTTATAAGAAAGTAACTGACGACTTGAGCAGGGACACGACTATTGATGAATAAACACACCCAAAACTCCTTACCTAAGTAACATATTCTAGTTGTTTCCACTTGGACGATATTCTTGGCTTCTCTATTCTACAACACTATCAAGGAAACCATAATTGATTTGATGATGTTATCTCACTATAGAGTCTCGATTGGTGTCGTCTCGTTCAAGTAGTGGAACATGTAATTGCAAATCGATGCCAGGTAAATGGCTTGTTGAGCAGGGATCGAAGACACAAGTCCTTGATCATGGCAATGAGATTGAGCTCATTGAGGAGCTCCATGGTCAAGGTTTGCCTATACCAACCAGCACTGTCAGAAGGGGATACCTCAAATCGAGGCTCAATGGGCCCTTCCATGATGGAAATGGAAAATTGAAGTTGGGCTATATCCAACTTGCAGATCTGTAGGCTATCAAGCATGGGGATCGAGTTTCGATCACTTGATAATAGCATACTTTGCATGTTCATAAGGTGTTCTTGGCAAAGAGTGGCCTCGAACGGTCGTTTGGGCATAGGAACAGGATGCTCGAGGGTTAGAGGGATGTGTGGGACTTAGCCAAGTTTTGGCTATGCTCCCTCACTTCAAGTACGGTGTTGTAATATCATGTATTATTAGATCGAATTTGAATCGAAGAATAGTAAGTTTGAATCGGACAGAAATTAAATAAATCGATCTAATTTGGAAGAAGTTAGATACAATACTGGAATATCCTAGGGACCCGAGTAAAATTTTTGAAAAGTTTGGAGATTTAGAAAATTTGTATTGAAAATTAAAATATTGAAGGATCTTGATAAATCGGACTTGCAGAGGAAAATTTTTCGAAATCGACGAGTCGACCAGATGTTTTAAGACTCAAGAAATAATATTCGAGATTTGGAGTGAATTTTGAATTTTTTTATTTTTGACGAGAAAATCGAGATATTCGAAAAGTGGAAGAATCTCAAATAAGACAAAATCTCAATCTGAGACCCACAAATCTCGACAGATATATTAGTATTATATAATTAGTATAAAAAATTTTATTCAAATTTGTTATTATTAATTTTTTTTTGATGAAAATCCATCAAAATAGTTATTACAGAGAACAAATCTCAATCTGTACTATTATTATATAATTAGTATAATGATTATGTACAACTTTATATAATAGTATCAAAAATAATTTTTGATGGAAAATAATATAAATAGGTTAAATTTTGTATGTTATATAAATATATTACACCTTCATTTGGGTCGGAGTGAGTCTTATTCAAGACAAGAGCTCGCCTTGGGCTTGACCGGGTTGAAAACTACATATCCCACAATTTATTTTAAATCTTATTTTTTTTCGATCTATATTTATCTTGTCTAAGGCAAATTGGAGTTAGATTTAGACACATTTATGTTTCTATTTTTAACCTTAATCTTTGGATTGAAGTTCGAATTACCAATAGAAGAATTCAAGGTAAAAAATTTGAGCATTTGGCTTAAATCTGTCAATTTATAACATGAATTAAAAGTGAAAATAAATAAGAGAATAAAAAGGAGGGCGAGCTTGATATTTAAGACGGGTCAAAAAGTTTTGTACTCTATTTTTGGATACTAATTTATTTTATTTTTAATCTTGACCACTAATTAAATAAAAGATAATTATTTAGAACAATTGAATTTTTTTTGATGAAATTCAACATGCTTTCATCGTGATTAAACTCTACTCATAACAAATTTTAAAAAACCTGATCATTATTGTTTTGTTCATGTGCTTAACACACTTTTGTCAATTTCTAGACTAGTTCCCATCTTTATTATGCCTATTTTTTTTTTATATGTGAACATGGACGAAACCAAATGGGGGCCTGGGGTCGGTCGACCCCCCAGCCGGTCGGAAAACCCCAATGCCCCCCGGCGCCCTACAATGCAATTAAGCCATATAGATACAGTTATACAGATTAACAAACATGAGGTAAACATACAATTATATATAGATACAGAAATAGAGGTGGGGAAAATGATGTCTTGGGTTATTGGGCTTAAGTGCTAGTGGAGTGGGTGAAGATTGGGCTTTCATTTTTATGAATCCAAAATATATAAAATAAAAATTCCACATCATTAATTAGGCCATATAAATTACATTAAACAAAATTATACATTATTAAAAAAAAGTTAATTAGGTTTACTTGAATTCCTCATGTGGCGGCGGTGATGGTGCGTGCTATTATAATTCATAAATTCATAATCACAATTCAAAATACATCTTCCTCTCCATCTTTATTTATTTTGAAAGTTGGATCTTGGAATCTTGAAAAAGGTAATTCATTATTTATATTGTAATTTTGTTGTTCATAATATGTGATGCGAGCAACTTTTGAGCGGCCCACATCATGTTAATTATGTTTTTACGTAAGGACAAGAAAACTATAATGAATCATGCAAAAAAATATAACACAGGAAGTTAAGTGGTTCACCCAGACTAGGGCTACGTCCACAACGGAGAAGCGGTTCAGTCTTATATTAAAATTCGAATCTATACAAGGAACGACTTTCCAAACTCTTACAAGCTCTCTATTTGCTCTCTTCTTTATGATAAAAATCTCTCTAGTAAAAATCTGCCCCTGTATCATGTCTCAACACAACTATTTAGGACTTGTACCCTTAACTGCCCACCACTTTAGTGAGGTTGAAGCAGTCAATGGAGCTGGGCTTCTTCACACGTGTCCTTAAAATATGTCTCAACCTCGTTGGACTGAAATTATTGGACCGCATCGACTGGGCTTAGTGGGGTGTACCTGAGTCAGAGATGGTCTTGTATTCATGGGCCGCTTGGGTTGTGAAAGGACCACTAGACTCGTGCCCGAACTTGGGCCATTCGATAAATAATTTTTATTGGGCTGTAGGGATAAATTGGATCCATCCATATATATGTGCGTATATATTAGTAAGAAAAATTAAGGTATTGAATGTAAAAGTTATTTGCTATATTATTTAATTTTATGTGAATTTGAATTTTTTTTTTATTAATTTAATGTCTTTACTTTTTTTAATTATAAGTTGTGGTCCAACTTTTAGCCTCCAAGTCTCATATGCTGGTTCCGTCCCCGTATTTGAACGAACAACAATAATTGAATTTCTCAAAATTTCTAACTAGTAGAGTTTAATTGTGTCCGAATAAGCTAATTTAACAAGAAATTTTCAATGGTCTAAATTTTACTATTTTTTGTTTAATTAATGTCAAATTTAAAAATAGTAAAAATTAGTGTCCAAAAAAAATAAAGAGGTGGTTTAGGGTTTAGGATGGATATTTATCTCTAGAAAATAAAATCTATATTTTTTAAATAAAAATAGATATACACCGTATTTGTGTATATATACATAGACGTATAGTATAAATGTACGTATAATCTGAAACCTAGGACAGCGTCAAAGGAACTTCAATAGTGTGGAAGTCGTAGTAAAATCCGTAGTGTGGAAGTCGTAGTCGTAGTCGTAGATGGCCCTTTATTTGTAGCATTTATTTAATAATATTTATGGTGGGTCACTGCTGCTTCTGCTGCCATTCCTATTCCTAACCAAAGTGCCCAACCCAACAACAACAAACAAACTTCCCCTACTCCGCTGATTAGATCGAAGAAGAACAACCACTCAATTCCCAATTCTCTATTCTCAATTCTCGCTCCTTTGCTTTGCATGATTTGATTGCCGGAACCCGATTTTTAATGGAGCCCCGTGTCGGGAATAAGTTCCGATTGGGAAGGAAAATTGGGAGCGGCTCCTTTGGAGAAATCTATTTAGGTATACATACTCATAAGGGAGGGGAATTTTGAGGCTTTTGTAGCTTTTCTAGTGGGAATTTTGTTGCTTTTTTTAGTTATTTTATTATTTATTTATTTGGGTCTACTGTTCAATTTTGGGAATTTTGCAGGTATTAATGTTCAGACGAATGAGGAGGTTGCTATTAAGCTTGTGAGCATTCCATTTCCGCAGCCCTTCTTTCCTTTTTTGATCATTTGTAGCTTCTTGTTGTTTATTTGCATTTTATTTTTCTGGGCTTTTCCAATTGGATTTATTTATTTACTTATTTTTTGCATTTCTGGAATGGTTTTTAGATTTCCTGTCTTAAAATTGTCATTGATTGCTTGGAAATGAAATGCGCTTCCTATTTCCATGGGAGCCTTTGTCTCAGCTGGAACATATATTTGTCGGTTGTGCATAGTTTTGCTTGCCACGTAGTAACCGAGGATTCTATATTTTCTAGGCGTTGTGTTAGGGAATCGGGAATCCAAAGATCTAATATGCATTTTGATGAAATCATGTTTAAACACGTTTCGCTAAAATGTTCATCTGTTGTCGCTACTCTACTCTGCATTTGTTACTTATTCTCTCTAGTTTAGCCTATATATCCATCTCAACTTTCTTGCTTCAGTTCTTTCATGTCCACTAATCACTCAACATTATGATCCATAGAGCATCGCCGAGTTGTCTTATACAACTTTTCAATCTTACATTATCTTTATGATCGATCACAAAGTATAAGTGACACGTGTCCTATTTCTAGCAATAGAGAAAAAACCTATAGCAATCTTCTTTAATGATGCCATAAAGTGAATACTTGGAACAAGTTATAATGTTGCAATAGTGCTCACATTTCTCTGCTCAACTACTATTTCATTCAGGAAAATGTGAAGACAAAGCATCCCCAGTTAGTGTACGAGTCTAAGCTGTACAAATTACTTCAAGGAGGAAGTAATAATCTAATTCCCCCCCACCCCCTCACCCCCTCCTCTCTATTTTTAGTACCTGGGTATCTTTTTCATTTTTCCTTTGTTCTACAATGCTCTTACTGGTTGGCAATATTCAATTTTGGTGGTAGATGGAATTCCAAATGTTAGATGGTTTGGTGTTGAAGGAGACTACAATGTTCTAATAATAGATTTATTGGGGCCTAGTCTTGAAGACTTGTTCAATGTCTGTAACCGGAAGCTGTCTCTGAAGACTGTTCTCATGCTTGCAGATCAGATGGTATAGTATTCTGATTTCCGTTTGCTCATGTTTGATTAAGAGTTAAAGTCAATTTTATGTTTGCACATGACCTTCAGGATCTGAAATTTTTCCTTTCAGATTAATAGGATCGAGTTTATTCACTCTAAATCTTTCCTGCATCGAGATATTAAGCCTGATAACTTTCTCATGGGATTGGGGAGGCGCGCAAATCA
Source organism: Ruellia speciosa (assembly GCA_001909325.1). Taxonomy (NCBI): domain Eukaryota; kingdom Viridiplantae; phylum Streptophyta; class Magnoliopsida; order Lamiales; family Acanthaceae; genus Ruellia; species Ruellia speciosa. Next base: position 9,261 of record MAYD01359113.1, read on the forward strand.
GGTCACCCTCCTTTTTAAGTTTGGCCACATACCAATTCTTTTGAACTGTTTGAATTTCCTATATTCCGAGTCCGCAACTCAGTCATCTCATCTTCAGGTTTATGCCATTGATTTTGGACTTGCCAAGAAATATAGAGACCCCAAAACCCACCAACATATACCATATAGGTAAGCTCTCCACTTTGTGGATATCTGTAAAACTTGGGGATTGAGTAGTTACTGGGTCTTGTCAATGTTCATCTTCTAAATATTTCTATCATGAAATTTCACTGCCCTATATGTTTTAAAGTCATCTTGTATTTGATCAATATATTCAACAATATTATACTGTGCAATGCAGAGAAAATAAGAATTTGACTGGAACAGCCAGATATGCTAGCATGAATACTCATCTTGGCATTGGTATACACATGGGCTGTGCCATATCTTTTTACCCCTGTCAACTGTTGGATATAATGTCTGATTAGTTGTCTCTTTCTTTTCTGATTCTGCTCTGCTGCATTGTTTAATGAACAGAGCAAAGTCGCAGGGATGATCTTGAGTCACTTGGATATGTTCTAATGTACTTCTTAAGAGGAAGGTGTGTGACTGGGCTTGTCTTGCTTATTTAATTTCTTATTTTAATTCTTGTGACATTTCTACTGATCTCTCCAAAAAATATGTAGCCTTCCATGGCAGGGACTTAAAGCTGGAAACAAAAAACAGAAGTACGAGAAAATTAGTGAGAAAAAAGTTTCGACTTCCATAGAAGTAATTAAAAATTTATCATGCTTCTGAATTGCATTTTGTTTCCTTCTTTGTGTGACTGATTCTAAAGTTCAATTTTTTATAGGCTTTATGTCGTGGCTATCCCACTGAGTTTGCTTCTTATTTCCACTATTGTCGTTCCCTTAGATTCGATGACAAACCGGATTATGCTTATTTGAAGAGAATTTTCCGTGACCTTTTTATTCGTGAAGGTTTTAACTTCTACTTTCCCTTCATTTTTCTTCTTATCTTACCTTCATTTGATGGAAGCTCCTTAATATCGTGGCAGGTTTTCAATTCGACTACATATTTGACTGGACAGTTTTGAAACAGAATCAATCGCAGCTTGCCAACCCTCGATCTCGTGCCCTTGTAAGTAACATCAAAATTTCTAGGCTTACCTGATTTACCCCAAAGAGGCCACATGACGAATTTTTGGGACAGGCTACTGCTGCTGGAACAAGTTCCGGGATGCCATATGCAAATCTTGACAGACAGACAGGTGAATTTTTTCCCCCACTACTTCCTGATACAAGCATTTTGGCTAAGCTTGCTACTATTTATAAATGCAACGCTACATGGATTTTGGCTACTGCTGCACAGGGGGTGATGAAGGCAAGGCGTCTGGTTGGTCTGCAACCGCAACTGATGCCCGAAATGTTTTGAATTCTGGAAACTTGTCAGGGAAGAAGGGGTCAGCAGCTAATGATGCCCCCATGTCAAAAGAAGTAAGATTTACCCGACCTTGTCCATCCAACACCCAAACACAATTTTCTTCTTACTATTTGTTTGACTGTCTGGGGTCTACAATATTTTTTACAAAACAATGAAAAATTAGTCATGATGAGGCAAGTGATCTGGATATGAAGAGAAGAACTTAACTGATTAAAGAGAGCACTTAAATTATTTTTTGCAGTTGTGTGATACTGTATGGTTCCTGCTTGTTCTCTTGACATTTTTCATGTTATTCGTGTTTTCTGCAGCCATCGAGTTCCAACATTTTCGAGCAGACAGGATCATCAAGGCGTCCTGAAAACAAAAATGACCCTTCACACAGTGCAGATGCACTTCACAAAAATCCCAGTCCTGCACCGCAAGCAATGCCATCAGATCACAAGCACTCATCTTCTGCTAGAAACCCCTTCAACATGAACAAATTTGAATCCACAGTCAAGGGCATTGACAGCCTGAGCTGTTGCAAGGACAATAAGGTGCATTGTTAGCTGGGCTGCTGGCTCTATCGTTTCTTGTTTATTCCCTCTGTAAATATCAGAATACTTTATGACACTCGCACTGAGGAGAAATATCTGTTGTTATATCCAGCAAGGAGAATTGCAACCACAATTCGGAATCAATGCACTGCTCAGATTGTGCAAGAAACACATATTAACGAAGATCCCATCTCTCAACACAAGACAGACAAAGTGAGATCCATTCGGCCTCCATCTGCAATTCAAGAGCCACTGGTAAAATTCCATTTCAGTTAATGCCTTTACATCCGGCTTACTTTTCTTTGTGTAGTACCTTTCCTTCTTTCAATTTGCCAATACAAGAGCCTGCAATGTCTACAGACAAATGCTATAAGTTCATGAACATAGCTTGTGTACAACACCCTGTGGCTTGAACATATAGCTGTATATAAAAAGAGGGAGAATTCACAAATTTATTTCTGTCAATTTTTAGGATACTTGTTGCCAACACTATTAAACCGAACAATGAGCCATGACTGTCAAAATTCCATGTTGTTCAGCAAATCATTGTTAATATTTACTTTTATAGCATCCTTGTCTTGTGGTGTCCAGATTGAAGTTAGTTTGTTCAGATTTTCTTTTTTTGCTTTGTAGCATTAATCAACTCTCAGATCATTTAGAAGTTTTTAAGTCTTCTCAAACTTGAAAGAGTAGTGTACCTTGCAAAATGATATCCCTGTGATCAACTTCCACTTTTTGGTTATGTTTCGCAGTATAGATTGCTGGTTGAACCCCACATCTTCAGCATTGGTGAATTCATTTATATGACATATATAACTTCAACAATTGTTGTATATAAATTCAATAACTGCATAAAGTATTTGTATGAGACGGTTGTTGAATTTATATATGGTGCTTGTTGAATCTATCCAACCATCAGCATAATCTGACAGCGTTGAATATAGTGTTTATATAATCCAGCACAGTAACTTGCGCCTATAATTACCACTTGTTTTTAACCTTCCAGAGATAATTTTGTTGATATCTAGTAACGCCAAGGCATCAACCTATGGCTTGTTTGATAACTGATTGGGAACGGATCGGATCTCCATTCCCAATGAAGAACGCGTGTAGAAAATTAGACTTAGAATATTTCATAACCCCATGGATTAACATCTTTTATGTCAGGACAGGGGGAAATGGAAATTGAGGTCGTTAACTGCTCAGATTACTTCAAAGTGAATCTAAACTTCATGAACAAAATAGAATCCAAAAATCTGGAATGCTCATATTGAGTTTGTACATTGATGATTCAATGAACTTAGATTTCACACTTTGATACAACTGGAACAACCAACTGACAAAACTCAACCTTCATCTTGTAGCACAATCTCTCTCTTGAATCCCCAGTCTTACACATTAAGTAAAACCACAACATCCAAAGCACCCAAATCCAAACCAAACCAGGAAAAGCAAATATGCAATACATATGTGTGTGTGTGTGTGTGTGTGTGTGTGTAGGATAGTAGGCTGTATGATGAAAAAGGAGGGATCACCAGAATCCATGAACAACATGGGTACAAGTATCTTTGATCCACCTGAAACTCTTCCTGAAAGAGCCCTTCATTCTGCCCTCCACTCCATATGCTTTGTAGCCAGCAACTCTCTTCTTCCTCTGCAATTCTGGGTTATCCATATTGAAACCACCCCCCCAACTATGACCATCAATCTTCTTCTTCTTCTTCATAGAATGATGATTGTTGCTGTAATAATTTTGTAATTCCATGTTGTTCTGAGATGATGATGATGATGGGATGTTGTTGTATTCTGATGATATGCTGTAACTCCTCAGATCATACATGTTGCTTGGCTTCATCTGCTGATTCTGCTTATGATGTGCTTCTCTGCTTGATTTGGATCTTGAATATTTCTCCATCTCTTGTTGGAAACAAATTGATTTTGATGATGAGAAGGAGATGCAAAAGGGGTTAATTCTTGCCCTCTTGGGTTATGATGCTTTTCTCTTCGGCAAGATTTTCTTTTTCCTCTATGGGACCTGTTTTTCTTTTTCTTTCGTTTTCTAAAGCTTTTGCATCGAGTGGTTTAGACTTTTGAGTAGCAGCAGGGGCTGTTCTTGTGGGGTCTTTTTTTGGATGCTTAATTAAAAGGTACAAAAATAGATTTTACTTAAAATATTTATGATGAAGTATAAAATAAATACATACACATGTTATGGTTTGGCTGTTATTCCGCATGATTATAAAAAAGAAATTTAAGGAATGGAGGATTTGGGGAGTACCCCCCACCATGCATGTGATGAAAATATATTGTAGTAAATTGATTTCATTGTTGTATACAAATCGAAATTAGGCAAAAATATCTGACACATAAGATGGCGGAGTGTGTAATAAATTGATTTAATTTTTGAGTTTATGAAGGAAAAATAAAAAACTTACACTACATGGTAGGTGATTTTTGTTTTCAACTTTTTCAATTTTATTCTCTCCTTTTTATAAATATGAAATAAATAATTCAATCATTATTTTTATTAATATTAAAATTATTTTTTTATACAGCCTGAAAATCTTACATTTTAGATTATATTAATCACATACACAATTACATTATCCAGTTATTATAAAATATATAAAAAAATAAAATTATTAAATTAAATATTTATTTTCATGATTTTATTATTAGTTTTTATGTGGCACATTATTTTT
>MAYD01359138.1:0-14324 GCA_001909325.1 Ruellia speciosa
ACTTGGTTCTTCAAAGTTCAAGGTGCTTGTTTGTTCAAGAAGGAGATTGGCTTGAGTTTCTAATTTTTTTGATATTTTGACTGGAGAGAAACCAAATAAGGGATTCAAAGATGAGTCTTAAACATGAAGAACTCAAAACCGCCTTAAAAAGACCCCCGCGGTCTATCACCGCGGTCACTGTCGCGGTCAAGCCCGACCACGGCCCCAAACTAGGTGGGGTTCACAGAATGTTCTCAATCTAAGGAATGAAATGGTACAAGTGGTACCTGAAAATCCTAAGTCAATAAGTCCAGGGACTCCAAAACGTATGATATATACAAGGTCTCGTGTCTCGATAACTGCTTCTTGAATCACGAAGGGTAAAAAGGGTCAACGAGGGTCTAAATTCTCGAGGTATTACATCATCCCTCTCTTAAGATCATTTCATCCCTGAAATGGAAACACTAACCTCAAGTTGAAGGTCGTAAGTCTAGGTCTGGGTATCGGACGCACATCAACTCCTCGGTCTCTTAGGTAGCCTCTTTGAACCCATGCCGAGACCACAAGATTTTCACCATCTGTACGCTGCGGTGTCGTAACTCGTGCATCTGGATCTAGGATACGAATGGGTACTTCCTCATATTCTAGGTTTTGCTGGAAATCTATAACATCAGGGATAATAACTTTTGATGAGTCGGAAATAAAACAATGTAACTGGGATACGTTGTGAACTAAGCCTAACTCGGTCGGAAGGGCTAAACGATATGTGACCTTGCTTACTCATTCGGTAATCTCGTACGGACCTACGAAATGTGGACTAAGCTTCCCTCGGATCCCAAATCGCTTCACGCCTCTTGTGGGAGAAACAATAACACTCGATCACCCAGCTGAAATTCCCACTGACGGCGGTGCAAGTTTGCATAGCACTTATGTCGGCTCTGTGCCTCCCTCATCCGATCCTGAATCAGTCTAACCTGTCGTGTTGTGTCCTCTATCAAGTCAGGGCCCACTATCATTCAGTCGGAAGTGTCACTTCAACACAAAGGTATTCAACATTGTCTCCCGTACAGTGCTTCGAACGGTGCCATCTAAATCGAAGAATGGTAGCTGTTATTGTACGAAAACTCGACAAGTGGCAGGTGGTCTTCTCATGATCCCTGAAAGTCTAGCTCTCACGCATGTAGCATATCCTCAAGTGGCTGAATCGTACGCTCTGTCTGCCCGTCCGACATCGAATGCCAAGCTGTATTGTGACTGATATGAGTACCAAATGCTACATGTACCTCTGACCAAAATCGGAATAAGAATCGAGAATCTCTATCGGATACTATATCACGAGGAATGCCGAATCGGGAAATGACATGTCGCATGTATGCTTGGACTAACTGCTCTATAGACCACGTCAACCGAATCGAGATGAAAATGGCACTCTTGATCAACCTATCTACTACTACCCAAATGGTGTCACACTGCGTGGAGTACGGGTTAGCTTGGTCGTGAAGTCCATAGCGATCGACTCCCACTTCCATGCAGGAATCATCAATGGATGTAGCAACTCCATCAGCTACATATGCTCTATCTTCACCCTCTGGCCTGTCGCACATCAAGCCATGAACTCTGCAATCTCCCGCTTCATCCCTGGCCACTAATATATTTGCATGACATCTTTGTACATCTTCGTCGCCTTTGGATGGATCGAATAAACGATTGTGTGTGCCTCAGTCATGATGTAGGTCAGTAACTCGGACTGATCATGGGGTACATAGTAACGGTCACCTAGTCGTAAAACACCTGCATCATCCACTCGAAATGTCTGTGTCTGTCCAGTCTCCAGTCGCTGTTGTAGCTCCTGAATATGAGGGTCCTGATGCTAGTAAGTCGCAATCTTGTCTATGAGAGAAGATGTTGCCACGATCGCACTCAATCTCTGCTGAACTCTGTCGGGTAAAAGAATCTCAATCTCTAACCACTGTAACTCTGAAAGCATCGACGAAGATATCCGAATCGTGCCTAAATGCGTTCTCTTCCTGCTCAGCGCGTCTGCCACCAAGTTTCCCTTTCCCTTGTGATACTAAATCTCTATGTCGTAATCTGCCATCAGCTCTAACCACCTCTGTTGTCTCTTGTTCAGTTCCTGCTGTGTGAAGATCTATTTCAGGTTCTTATGATCGGTATAATTTCGGCACCTCGCTCCGTATAGGTAGTGTTGCCAAATCTTTAGTGCGTGTATCACGACTGCCATCTCAAGGTCATGAACGAGATAATTCTGCTTGTGAGGTTTCAACTATCTAGATGCATATGCTATCACGTGCCCTCGTTGCATCAATACACACCCTAAACCCTGCAAGGACGCATCGGTATGCACATCGAACTCCCCTGAATCATCTGGTAGTATCAAAATCGGTGCCTTAGTCAACTTCTTCTTCAGCTCTAGGAACGCAGCCTCACACCCCTCTGTCCAACGGAATCTCACATTCTTCTGAAGTAACAGTATCATCGGCCTAGCGATACTTGAAAAATGAGGAATGAAATGACTGTAGTATCCAACTAAACCTAAGAAGCTGCGTACTTCAGATACATTTTTCGGTGCCTCCCAACTCATCACTGCCTCAACCTTCTAGGTATCGACGGCTACGCCCTCAGCGAAGATGATATGCCCTAGAAAGGATACCCTATCGAGCCAGAAATCGTACTTCGAGAGCTTCGTATACAGCTGATGCTCCTGTAGAGTAGTCAAGACAGTACGCAAGTGACCCTCGTGGGCCTGTGGAGTAGCAGAATAAACAAGGATATCATCAATAAAAACAACGCACCGATCAAAAAGAGGACGGAAAACTCGGTGCATCAGATCCATAAAAACAGCAAGAGCATTGGTAAGACCGAATGACATCACCGTAAACTGAAAATGGCCGTAACGAGTACGAAAAGCAGTAATAGGGCGATCGACCTCTACAATATGAATCTGGTGATAGCCGGAACGTAAATCAATCTTGGAAAACACGGTGGCACCACGAAGCTGATAAAAAAGATCCTCACTATGAGGTAGGGGATAGTGATTCTTCACCGTAAGCTGGTTCAAACCGCGATAATGGATACACAAACGTAGACTGTCGTCCTTCTTCTGCACGAACATAACTGGTGCACCCCACGAAGAGGTACTCAGCTGAATATATCCGTTCGTCAACAGCTCATGTAACTATGTATGCAGCTCTCTCAACTTAGCTGGAGCCATACGATACAGAACCTTCGAGACGAGTTGTGCGTCAGGTACTAAGTCGATGGTAAAGTCAATCTCTCGCGGTGGGGGGAGTCCAGGTATCTCATCGGGAAAAACATTAGGAAATTCGAAAACAATAGGTATGGCACTCACTCCACTACTCTCCTTCGATAAGTCAACAACATCGCAAAGATACACGAGATAGCCCTTACGGACTAAAGAAGTAAATGAAATAGCCGACAGAATGCGTATAGTAGGTGGAAGTAAAACAGGATGATGCGATACATAAGTACCTCTATCTCGAAAAGAAATTCGAGAAATCCTACAATCGATCCGAGCATGATGTCGAGATAACCAGTCCGTCCCGAAAATCACGTCGAACTCCCGCAAGGTGATCAAGTTCAGATCTGCGTAAAACGTATGACCCTCAATCACGATGTCTACCCCCAACACTCGATAGCAACATCTAATCGTATCGCCAGACAGCATAAGTACGGACATGTGACAGGGTGATAGTGGTCCCAGCCGATGAGTAGTACAGAAATGCTCGGAAATAAATGAATTTAAAACACCAGAATCGAATAAAATGAAGGCGATATGTGACGCAATAGTAAACGTACCTGCCAGAACATCGGACTGCTGCTCAGCCTCCTTCCGTCCAATAACGTTCAGGCATGCGGTCTCTCTACCTGCCTGACTAGCAGGTGCTCCTCCCCCTCGGCCCTGTACCTGGCGCTGCTCACGGTCACGGGCGAAGCGTGGGCAATCGAATCGAGTATGTGCCATGTCCCAACAGTAAAAACACTGTAGCTATCTGCCTTGCTCACCCTCAGCCGGTACGACTCTAGTAGTCTGCTCCTGTCTCTGTGGTGCACACAACATCGGACACTCGGACTTCTGGTGGCCCAACTATCGACACCCGTAACAACAGATCTGCTCTCTACCTTGAACTGAACCTCCACGAGACTGTCCTTCTCCACGCCCTCGATCGCCTCATCGGCCTGCCTGCTCTGAACCCTGGCTTCGCTCAAAGTTGTGCCTCTTCGAGCCCCATGAGTGTGTCTCTAAGAACTGCCTAGTCTCACGACTCGACTGCTCAGCCGCAAGTGCGTGCTCATATGCTGCCCTCAATGTAATACCTGCTGAAGAAAATTCAAAATCTATTCTCACCAATGTATGTAGTCCCTCAATGAACTTGCAGACCTTGGCCGCATCAGTAGGAACTAGGTCCATGCCATGGCACATCAAGTCTATAAAGTTATAGTAGTAGTCCGTGACTGGCATATCTGCCGTTTGCACCAGTGCTCTGTACTCATCTCGCTTCGCCTCGTGAAGCCTAGTCAAGTAAAAGAAGTCACTCAGTGCTCCCACAAACTCCTCCTAACCCTGCTCTGGTGGTATAGTCGGATCTGCCTCGAGTGCCTGCCACCACTGTAATGCTCGACCTCCCAGGTAAAAAGTCGCGACCTCGACCTACTAATCAGCTGGACACCTGATTGTCCTGAAAATACGGCGCATCTTGTAGTTCCACTCTTCTAACTTCGCCGGGTCAGGGTCTCCTACAAAGGTGTGTGGGTGATGTCATCTCGCCCGGTCCACGTAATCAATCTCAGTCTCTGCTTGTCTCTGCCGTCGAAAAACCTCTTGCATGAATCTCTAGGGGTCAGCTCCCCTAGGTAGCTCAGCTCTCGGGGCCTCGCATCTGCCCCTTCGTGGAGGTGGCACATCCTCCTCTGACAACTCGGCTCATCTCCTACCCGCTCATCACGATCCACCTCAGTAAACTCCAGCGGTCGGAGTAGGGCATCTACGTGGGCGCCCTCTCCTATGGACTATACGCTCATCTCTAGGAGGCGTCCTAAGGGAAGGTTAGATGAAAATCAGCCTCAAACTCACCTCTCGCTAGTGTTAGTAACAAATAATCACAACACAAACAATGCAATGCGTAACATAAACATGTATGCACCCCGACCCCCACACACCAATCTTCCTGTGTCTACACAAAATTTTAACTGCTCGAGCCCTAGGCTCTGATACCATCTGTAACGCCCCAGGTTTCCCCGGCACGCCACGCCGTACTATTTTGCTTAGACTAGCGGCCAACTAATCTGGGTTTCACAGTACAAGGCTGGTAAATTAATAACTTCATCACATTTGAAAGCTAACACAAACCATCTAACACATTCATCACGTCTGAAACAAACATGTAGTACAACCCATTCGAGTCAAGACAACAAGAGGCACTGAAAAGTTTAAGTCAAAACATGCTACAACATTACGAGTTCACCCTACAGGTAATATAATATAACAAAAGATGTGTTTGCTCAACCCCATAACCCGTATGCTGTTACTCAAGCTCATCAGATGCACTTCAAAAAGGGAAACACTCAAGGGGTCAGCAAAAGCTGAGCAAGGGGTATCCCCATAGGCGAAAGCCTCTTTAAAAAATAGGTTGAAACAAAATAGTGATGTTACCCCTTGACGAAACGAGTAAATCAGCATAGGTCAATATCACTTGCGACACGAAATATCCAAATAAGTAAAAGTACTGAACTGTAAAATGCATAGGATGCATGAATCCTAACATACACCTATCTACCTATGTATGCAAATGCAATCATATAGTATGCCTAGCGCGCACCCTGCCGGAGCAGTTCCAGGCCTCATGGGGTGACCCCCGACGATCCGGCCGCAGTCGCCCCGGGATATTCCAAACAAACAAACTCTAGACATAGCCTATGGACTCACACCTAGCATCCTGCCTCGGCAGTCCATTTCAGAATAGACATAACATCAACAAATCAACACCACAATCACAGCCTTACACGAGAATCAGTAAAACACACTCCGGAGGGTCTTTTCCAAAGTCTACATCATCATCGAGGCCAAACGGGCCAAATCCGTCAGTGTAAAATATTTCTTCAGAAAGATTTACACACACCAAAATATCTTTCCAATACCGACAATTCATATTTATCAATCCAGTCAGATGATCCCTATCGTCACAATCTAAGTTCAATGCGCGCACGTGAGTAAAAAGCATATGGATGTCAGCAATATACATACAAACGTCAAAACGACATAAAATGGTAAAAATGCATAAGGTCCCACGGTCCCACCAGAAGGGCCGCGGTCCCTAACCACCGCGGCCACCCTTGGCCGCACACCAGTGTACGCCTGCGGACAGCTGACCGCGGCATTCAAAACAGAGAATTTTGACTCCAAATTTTCTCGATCAATTCTACATTCAAAAAGCTTCCAAAACATGTACAAAGATCCCCTTGCCTGGAATTATAAGATGGATGAACACTAGGTTGAAGTTGGAGAAAACCCTAGATTTCGAGTTTGAATAACCAACTTTGAGCAACCCTAAAAGATTCAATATCCCTCCAATCACGATTCTAAAAAATGTTTTGGAAACTAGGAAACATGCTCTACAACTTCACATAATGAACTAACCTGAAATTCGAAGTGGAAATGGTCGAAATCTAGCCTTGAAGACAGCTATTTGATTATTCAACCTTGCGACAGAACATTTCTTCTAATTTTAGGTGAAGATTTCTCTATAATTCCGAAGTCTATTCAATAAACTAAACCATGAAAATTGTAGTATGAAGTGTGAACTTTAATTTACCTGAAGAAAACAAGATCAAGCTCCTCCTTCAAGTGGGTGAAAATCAAGCTCAAAGAAAGCTACTTGGTTCTTCAAAGTTCAAGGTGCTTGTTTGTTCAAGAAGGAGATTGGCTTGAGTTTCTGATTTTTTTTTTTTATATTTTGAGTGAAGGGAAACCATATAAGGGAGTCAAAGAGGAGTCTTAACCATCAAGAACTTGAAACCACCTCAAAAAGACCCCCGCGGTCTATCACCGCGGTCACTACCGCGGTTAAGCCCGACCGCGGGCCTAAACTAGGTGAGGTCCACAGAAAGTTCTCAATCTAAGGATTGAAATGGTGTAAGTGGTACCTGAAAACCTTAAGTCGATAAGTCCAGGGACTCCAAAACGTATGATATGTACAAGGTCTTGCGTCTCGATCATTACTTCCTGAATCACGAAGGGTAAAAGGGGTCAATGAGGGTCTAAATTCTCGGGGTATTACATAGAAAGCCGAGAAAATCGCTGGCACCATCTAGTGATAACGAGAAATCTGTACAAGAATTGTGATTATTCTTGATGAACAAGTGAGCATGACAAATACCCACCGAACTATGGCTAATTATGCTAAGCCATCCGCTGCTGGGGCTGGTTCTAGTGTCGTTCGCTCTATGGTTGATGCCGATGACTTTGAGATTCGATGCCACATCTTAAACTACCTATATAATACAATTCAATATGATGGTCTGCCGAATGAAGACCCAGTTCTACACATTTCTAACTTCTCAGAGATATGTGACACATTCAAAATTTAGAGGGTCTTAGCTAATGTAGTGAGATTGAAGCTCTTCCCATTTACTCTGAGGGGGAGAACCAAGGTGTGGTTGAATAGCCTACTAACCGAGTCAATCATCACATGGACATAACAATCAATGAAGATCATGGAACAATATTTCCCACTAAGCAAGAAAGATAAACTACATGGCGCGATATCCTCATTCAAGCATGATGCGAGGGAAACTTTACATAGTGCATTGGTTAGATTTAAGGATTTTCTTCACAAGTGCCCACATAATGGATTTCCTAAGTACATATAAGTGCAACTCTTCTATAATGGATTGAGTTCTGATGCAAAGACCATTTGCAGTGTAGGTGGAACATTGGGTGACAAGACACCCGAGAAAGTTTTGAAAGTGATAGAGAAAGTTTCATAGAATAGTGTGCGGTGGGAAGCACCTAGACGAGGGCATAAAATGCAGATTGATGAGTATACAACCCTCTCTGTACAAATGATGGCACTACAAAAAAAAATGGATCAATGTCCATGCAACTCCATAGCCTTACACACCTAAATTATAGTACAATTATGATGCACCACATAATGCTTCACCACTAGAGTAGGTTGATTATATGGGTAGAGGGCAAATAAATCAAATGATCCCTGCAGCAACACCTATAATCTAGGGTGGAGGCAATACACAAATTTTTCTTACCGAAATCAAAATTAGGTTCAGAATGAGAATTAGCCACTAGTTGATCCACCACATAAGTAGAAAAGAAGTTAAGTTTCGAAGATATGTTAAGGAAATTTGTGCAATCCACTGATACATGATTTCAGTAAATGAATGCTCGTTTTAGCAGTTAAAAACCACAGTAAAGACATCTTTCCACAACTTGGAAGCACTTATAGGATAGTTGGCTAAGTCAGTGGTAGATCGACCACAGAGGTCAATTCAAGGGAACATGCAAATGCCATCATGACTTGGGGTAGAACTACATTAACAGTTGGAGATGCACTATACGAGGATTTAGTTAGGAGAAGAGCTGAAAGATATTAGGAAGCAAGTGGTAAATAGCCCTATGGATGGACAATAAGAGGACAAAGAGGAATAGGTGATTGAAGTTGGAAGAGAAAATGAGCCTGAGATTGCTGCTGAGCCAAAAGTGGAGAAAGATAAAGAAAAGGTGAAGAAGAAGATCCTATGAGAGAGTACAAATCCTCTTTCCCATTTCCTGAGAAATTGAAGAAAGACCGCCTAGAAGAGCAAGCACGTATATTTATTGAGTTGATTAAATAACTGTATCTTAATATTTCTTTTGTTGATGCTCTTGCACAGATGCCCAAGCACGTGAAATTCTTTAAAGGGTTGGTGTCTAACAAGAGGTAGCTAGAAGAATTTTCCAGTATTTGCTCTGCGGCACTAAACGACAAGCTACCTAAAAAGCTTTGAGATCTAGGGAGTTTTACGATTCCATACTTTATTGGCAGCTTTAGAATAGAGTAAGCCTTAGCTAATTATAGTGCTAGCATTAATTTAATGTTATTTTATTTGTATGAGAGACTTAATTTGGGGGATCTTAAATCCACAAGGATGAGTATCTGATTAGTAGACAAATCTATTAAATATCTTAGGAGGATAGTTGAGGAAGTTCCAGTTCAGGTAGAAATATTCACTTTTCCTGTTGATTTTGTTATCCTTGATATGAGTGAAGAGGTAAATTAGGTCCCAATCATTTTAGGTCATCATTTTCTTGCCACGACACGAGCTCTTACTGATTCATGTAATGGAGAGATCATATTGAGAGTAGAAAATGAAAAATTTGTCTTTAAAATTCCCAAAGCCATGAAGCACACACTTGATCATGATGATGCTTTTATTTTTAGGGATGCTATTGATGTGGTTATTGTGAATTCTTTGCAAGATATTGTTTTTGATGACCCCTTACAGGTAACCATTGTAAAAGACGAAGATAAGGCTATTGAGCATATAGAGAAAGTTATGTATCTTGATATTAGGCATCCATATCGTGAGAGGATACCGTTTGAGCAATTGGAACTTCCACATGGTAAAGTGAATAGGCCATTGATTGTGGATCCAATGGAAGTGAAGTTGAAGGCCTTAGCGACACACTTGGAGTATGCATTTCTCGTTGATTGGGATAAATTACCCATTATTATTAATTCCAAGTTGGAGAATGAACAAAAAGATTGCTTGTTGGATGTGTTGAAAGCCTATAATTAAGAGAGCTATAGCATGAAAAGATGGCTGATATTTGAGGTATTAGTCCCTCATTTTGCACCTACAAAATTTAATAGATGATGACTACAAGCCAGTGGTGCGCAATCACAAAGAAGGCTAAATCCAAACATAAAAGAAGTGAAAAAAGTAGGTAATTAAATTAATGGATGCTGGTATGATTTATACTACATCTGATAGTGTTGGGTGAGTCTTATGCAGATGGTCCCGAGTAAGGGAGGCATTACAGCGGCGGCTAATGAAAAGAATGGATTCATTACTACATAAATTGTCATAGGATGACGGATTTGCATTGAATGATGCCACCAGCAAGTACCACTTTCCTTTGCCACTCATTGATCAGAAGCTAGATAAACTCGCTGGGCATAAATACTATTGTTTCTTGGATAGGATGTTCAATTATCCCAGATCCACATTGCTCTTGAGGACTAAGAGAAGACCATCTTCACATGTCCATATGGTATATTTTCTTATTGTGGATCCCTTTTGGCTTGTGTAATGCATTGGCTACTTTTTAATGGTTTATGATGGAAATTTTTTATGACATGGTAGAGGATATTATGAAAGTCTTTATGGATGACTTCTTGGTATTTGGTAACTCTTTCAATTCTTGTTTACATAACTTAAGCATATTTTGATTAGATGCGAGGAAACTAATTTAGTTTTTAGTTGGAAGAAGTGCCATTTTTATGGTGCAAGAGGTGATAGTTTTAGACCGCAAAATTTCTTGTAAAGGTATTGAGGTTGATAGGGCAAAAATTGAGGTAATTGAAAATTTTCCACTTCCCCTGTGTGTGAAAGCCTTTAGAGTCTTTTTGGAGCACATTGGGTATTTTAAGAGATCTGTAGAAGGCTATACTCACTTTGCTAAGCCTTTAACTGAATTGCTTGAAAAGGATGCCTCATTCAATTTTGATGACTAATGCTTTAAAGCTTTTATCATTCTTAAGCAAAAATTGATTAATGCACCTATATTAATGTCGCATGATTGGCCATTGCCTTTTGAAATAATGTTCGATGCTAGTGATTTTGCTATAGGTGCAGTTCTTGGGTAGTGGAAGGACAAGCATTTTCGTTCTATCTACTATGCCAATCTGACTCTCAATGATGCCCAAGCAAATTATACAACAACTAAGAAAGAATTATTGGCTATCGTGTTTGAATTTAAAAATTTTAGATCATATTTAATTCTTTTTAAAGTTTTGTTTTCACTGACCATGCAACCCTGCAATATTTGTTATCTAAAACTGAAGCTAAACCCTAATTAATTCGTTGAATTCTTTTGTTGCAGGAATTTGACTTGGAACTCAAAGATAAATTAAAAAAGGGGTTTGAAAATCGTGTTGCAGATCATCTTTCATGATTGGAAAACCTTGAATTGTTTGAGCTAATGAATATGATATAGATGATAAGTTTCTAGAAGAAACATTGATAAAAATTCATAAGTTGGTTGAATTTGAATTATCTTGGTATGTTGATATTGCAAATTTCTTGATTGGACAGGTACTTCCTAAGGATATGGCATACCAATGGAAGATACGATTCTTTTCCCAGCTTTGGCAGTATTATTGGGATGATCTGTATCTTTTCCAGTTCTGTTCCAATCAAATCCTTTGGCGACGTGTTTCCCATAAAGCGAGGCAAGAGATTTTGGAGTTTGTTCACACTGGGCCACTTCAGGGCCGTTCTGGCGCAAATCGTACTACTCAAAGAGTTCTTGAAGCCAGATATTATTGGCCTATGATCTTTCATGATGCCCAACGATATGTTCTTTTTGATATTTGGGGTGTTGATATTATGGGTCCGTTTCCTAGATCGTTGGGTATTAAATATATTTTGGTTGCCTTTGAGCTGAAAGATCTGGCTCTAAGGCCAAGGGATGTGTTTAAATGGGTGGAGGCGCAAGCCTTGCCTACAAATGATACGAAGGTGGTTGTTAAATTTTTTAAACAATTATTTGCTAGGTTTGAAGTTCCCTGTATGTTAATTAGTGATCAAGGAAAGCATTTTTGTAATAATTAGCTTGAGCGTGCACTTTTTAAATATATGTGAAACATAGGTTAACTACACCTTATCACCCACAAATGAGTGGCTAAGTTGAATTGACGACTAGGGAGATCAAATGCCTTTGGGGAAAAATTGTTAATTTTACTTGGAAGGATTGGTCTTTGAAATTAAATGATGCATTGTGGGAGAATAGGATGGGTTTTATCACTTCTTTGCATACAACACCTTATAGACTTATGTATGGGAAGGGATGTCATTTACCTATTGAGCTAGAGCATAAAGGTATTTTAGGCTATTTCACAATTGAATTTTGATCTTAAGAATGCAGGGATAGCTCGGAAACTCCAATTGAATGAACTTGATGAATTTTGTGAGGTTTCTAATGATCGCACTATTTCTTATAAAGAATAAACCAAGCGTTATCATGATAAGCACACCAAGAAGAAGGAATTTAAAGTTAGTGATCAAGTGTTGTTATTTAATTTGTGACTCCGTTTATTTTCAAAAAATTAAAGTTGCGTTGATATGAGCCTTCAAAATTAGAACAATGTTTCCTTATGGGTCCGTTGAGTTATCGCACCCTCAAAGTGGTGATTTTAAGGTTAATGGCTGACATGTCAAGCTTGAATTCAATTGATCTCACCCACCAGGTATGTCAAGCTGATGACGTTACACAAGTACTTATTGGGAGGCAACCTAAGCTCTTTTAATTGCTTCTTGCCATTGTTTGTGTTTATTTCTTTTGTTTGAATTTTTGTTGCATTGTTGTTCTACCGTCTTATCCAGTTCTTTGTCGCTTCCATGTTTTCCGTTCCAAGTATGCAAATTGCACTCAAAGTGGGGTTTTTATTTTGAAGAAATCCCCAACAAAAATGCCACCATCGCCCATCGTAATTGCCTATCTGAGCTCTATACATCCATAATACATTAGGTTTGCCACCAGCGACTCCTCCCATGACGTCCCCACGAAGAATTCTGAGATATATTCCAATGGCTTGACCACCATTGACCATCACCATGGATACGCCTATGGTGTTTCTCAACTCTACGGGAGAAAAAAAATATCGGGCTCACCACTAAGATATTTTCAATCCAAATACCGCAAGTTAACAGTGTGCAAGTAATAAAACTGGTGAGAACTAGGTTGAATTCACAGGGAAGAAAACGAATTGAGCAAATTAAATTTAAGTATTAAGTGTGGCGAAAAGAAAAGTAAATTGAATAAAAAGTTTGGTTTAAGGTTTAAAGAACTAATTCGCACAAGAATTGAAAGAACTAATAACAAATAATCGACTAACATAGAAAGCAGAAAATATTTTAGAGATGATCAAGTTCAAAAAACATTATTGCTTTCCTTTACATTCAAACATTTACTAATAGCCTTTACGTTTCTGCAGTTTTACAATTTTAGTAAGTTACATTCTCCACTTATTTTGTCTTTTAACTTCATGCAAGGTAATTAAGTTCCAGCAAATCTTTTTCTTAAACACAACTTTTTTTCTTGTCTCTTCAATGGCTCGGCCTCTCAAGTTTCTTTTCTATAAATCGGGCTCTTCAACACATTCCTTTTCATCTCATCCCCTCACATCCTCAGCAATTCTATGAGCTTGTACTCGTCTGCAACTCAACCACATTGCATTTTGGTTCAACACAACGCATGGTTACACTCGCCAATGCTTGATGCTAGTCGTTATAACAACTGCTAAGTAAGCCATCCTTATACCACTTGACTGACCCTCTAAGTGCCTCTTCCGGCCATACGTGGATCAACTATTCAAGGCAAAGAGAACTCATCCAATTCACCGTCGGGTTAGCAGGAAGATTTCTGACTTTTCGGTAGCTATTTTCGAGTCCCACACACTCTTCTTCCTGCAGTATCTTTCCGCACCCAAAAAGGTTACACACAAAAGTCCCTCTCAAACAGAGACCCTGTCTAAATGTGTCCTCTAGTCACAGCTTACACGACCGATGCCTGTCTCTCACGACTAGATGGCCTCAACCGAGCGGACACTACAAGAAAAAGCGGCTCCGGGCAAGGAACAGGGTGACGATAGGGGCGAGGAAAAAAGGGACGTTTCACATACGCAAAAATGCTTGATGCTAGTCGTTATAACAACTGCTAAGTAAGCCATCCTTATACCACTTGACTGACCCTCTAAGTGCCTCTTCCGGCCATATGTGGATCAACTATTCAAGGCATAGAGAACTCATCCCGCTATAAACATTTTAGCGGATGTAAAAGATGGGCGAGGAACAAGTTCCTCGCCCGTATACGTTCGTCGGCCGGTGTTCCTCGCCCAATGGCGAGGATACGGCCGACGAACGGGTATGGGCGGGGAAGTAATGGGCGAGGAGCATTTTTCCTCGCCCAGTTCCTCGCCTCACGCGTGGGGCGAGGAAACTGCTCCTCGCCCCAACCCGATTTTTTTTGTAGTGTTTATATATTTAAATATATTTAAATAAAGTATATTTACATTATTATATATATA
>MAYD01359142.1:0-10183 GCA_001909325.1 Ruellia speciosa
TATTTACAGATAAGATAAGATAAGCAATGAAAAACTATATAAATTTTCCAGAACACAGGTTAAGATGAGAGAATAAAATATCACAGATTAAACTAAATAAAAAATCACTTAATTTATAGAGTTTCAACAATCATAAATTGGGAAATAAAATAAAAACGTAATTTGAATAATAGTTAGAGCATAACGCAGGTAACTGTTAAATTTTATAGGCAAAGTTAACCATAGTAGAGCCATAACCACATTTAAACCTAAAAGCCGGCTCATTAGGAATGTTTAAAGCTCTACTGTTTAAACAAGGTTGCACTTCCATATTTAATCAACGTCGGACACAATCCGACATTGAAGCCTTAATTCTCAGCACGTCCCCTTCACATGCAGGCTTCTTCTATAGTCATGCACATGAGCCTTTTGGGACACAATCCTACGTTAAAGCCTAATAATTTTTTTCCTTTAGCTATAATGGGGGAGGGAGATTTCATTATAATCAACTACATATAACATGCACAAGTCTAGCAACATACCATATGAAAGAAGATTCGAACCTGGGACATCCATGTACCATAACCCAGCGTAACCATTTAAGCTAATACCTCATTGGTAACAAATAAAATTAATTACACTTACATAAATTCATCACTGTAATACACAGTTTCAATATATAATAAATATATACACTAAAAAAATTAAACAAAAAGAGATATGCGGTGGGGAACAGGTGAGGGTATGTTCCCCCGTCCCCCACCCCATTTTGTCCCCCATAGTGAGGGTGTGTACAGGCCCTTATTGCCATCCCTATCTATGGCCTCCAATCCAATGACAATGAACAAGCCACCCTCATTTAACTCAAGTCTATACTTGCAAATTAAAAACTCCTAAGGAATACACTGCATCTATTCTCTCCTTGTCTACAAATCCTATGGCCCTACGATTGTTCCTCCTCACCTGCAAATCCCATCCATTTGACATAATTTAACAATTGCCCTGCATCAAGCATGCAACTATGATCAATAAGATGAATGCTTTAGGCACTAATAACATGTGGAGTTAGTGAACTCACCTATTGAAAAATGGCCTACTTGGTGTAAGGAGATTTCTGCACTTAAGTTTAACTCTGATGACTCAATTTCTCACCTTATTAGGCTTCAGAGTTCAGACATTCAGAGTTCAGATTGTATCTCCCATATTTGTAAATTGCACAAGCCCAGCACCATTGCACATGGCATGGTGCAGGGATTCTGTCTAGCACGCACGCAGTCGCCACATGCGCCATGGGAAGAGTAATAAGGGCTGAAATAATTTTAGCACTTCTGAAAAGTTGTCATTTTTTCTTTGCATGTGTTTTCATACTTTGAACCAACGTTTTTCACACTCAAAAATTGAACTAAAACACCAAAACCCTAGTATACCCCATCACCACACGTCCACACCCCTGCTCTCTGCTGCTACTGAAGTTCACTCCAGCCACTGCCTGGTGCTGAACTCACCCCCAGCCCATTTTTTTTTTTTAATGTTGATGCATTTTGAACTTTGTCGGTTGAATGTTGTGATGAATTGTTTTGTTTTGGAATATTTTATATGCTTTGGGGTGCTTATTTTCAACTTTTATTAACATTGGTGATGTTATACTTTATCTTATATTTGAAATGTGGTATAAATATATACAATTAAAAATATTTCTTCGTTATGGCGAGCGCCGCGCCGTACACATGGCATTGCACAAGCTTTGCACAGCACAATTCGCCATGACAACTTTGGTATCTCCTACTGCAAATTTAACATTTTTTTATTCATTGATCCCTCTAGCATCTACTCATGATTGCCCCATCTCTACTAGATGTCAAGAAGGCATCCTTCCACCGTCATCATCCCAGGAAATTTATACAGAGCAACCATCAAGATTTGTTGCTCAATTAGAGTATGGAAAAGTATGTTGTCTGTGTAAATCCTTATATGGTTTGAGGTAAAGTCCATGAGCTTAGTTGGAAATTGCCATGAGATAGAACAGTTTGAGACAAAGAGTCAGAAGTGCACATCAAATCATTTTGGCTTTCACAGACAGATCTAGGATTATGCTTTTAGTGGTTGATGAGTGAAGCAAAATTCCTTGTCCCCAACAAAACATACTGACCGTTTTCCTTTATTGTCTATAAAGAATGATGACATTTGGGATTGAATATTATATGAATATCCCAAATTAATTTCACATAAAATATAAAGCCTGTAGGTATGGAATCTAAAGCTTTGTAATTATTGTGATACACTTTCTTGTAAATTACAGTGTTTTTGATACAGATGCAATAGAAATGGGACCAAGCCGCGTCATGCAGATGAGCTTTACAACAAGGTAGAGACATATAACTCCCAAAAAAATGGCATGAGAAGTCAAGCAATAGAGAGATCTTGCGGTGTCCCAAAAACAAAAGGTCTCACTCACTGCACCTTTAATACTACCTCTATTTCAAAATAAATGTTACACATTCCTTTTTGGGTTGTTTCAAAATAAATGTTTACATTTCCCTTTTTAGAAAGTTATCCATATCAACTAATAAAATATTATATTCTCTCTCTATCCACTAATATATTCTCCATTTCTCTCTCCACCCATGAATAAATACTTCATTTCTTTCTCCATCCACTACTTCTCTATCTACATTTTCACTATTTTCCTTAAAACATCGTGCTCAAACCTAATGTAACATTTATTATGAAACAGAGAAAGTATGTCAAAAGCTGTTCCAAGAACACTATCAATATGTTAAACAGTTAACAAGATTCAGAATTCAAGACTGACCAGAATATCGAAATCTTGCTCTTTAGGAGACTTTTCATCAGTCACGGGAACACGTTCATAGTCAACAAGGTACTCATGCATCAACTCCTCATATACCTAGTTTGCAGAAGAATAAAGAATACTGTAAGTAAATAATTTGTATTTCTTCAATTATTTTTCAAATGTACACACCTGAAGTGGTGTTTTGACAGAATCACATGAAACTGGTTCCCACTGATCCACCATCTGACCATCAGGCAGTTCATCAGTTACGAGGATTTTATTTCCATATCTGCGGATTCAACATTGTAAAATTGATTAACACCAGAATGAATAGTGTCGATAACAACAACCAAAGTTGAACACAATAATTAATCTAGAAAGCTAAAAGAACAGTAAACCATGGAGAATAGTTACCTAGCAGCTTCTATAAAGATATCTTCTTTTAACCGGTCTTCCATTTGCTCTACCCTGACCCTATTAATACCCTACTTTTATTTGAAAAACAAATGCTGGTGAAGAAGTGAACTATAGAAACTCTGAATAAACATGAGAAAGAATATATAAAGAAAGCAAAGAAGGATAAAAATCAATAAACAATAAACATAGCCAGTTGAGATTAGAAACATGTCATCAAGGAACTTGACAGCAGTAATAGTAACTTCCTTTCTTTAACATTCAATCCATGCTAGGAACCAATATCTGATGTGACATAAGGGATGAGTTCCCCTAGGAAGCGTGACAGCAATTCATAATACCTATCAATTTACATGAAGCAAACACGAAAAGATGTGGGAGCTATGAAAGGGCATTGCCATATTTAGAGGTGTTTTACAGGAGGGGAAAAAAAGCACTGCGAGTGTCTTCTCTAGGATAGAACTGGGTATATATGGAATCAAATGCTTTGAGAAGAAACACAGGAATCAAAGCAATGGATGTTACTCCCTGTGTTGAAATATAAGGAACAAACAACTGAATCATCAGAACCAATATAACTACTACAATATTTATTCGTTAAACTCATCAATTATGTAATTTTTTGCTCAAATTTCCCACATTAATTATACATTGTAAAGATCTTGAACTTTAATCAGGGCAAAAAGGTAAAATATACACTAGACATGCAATAAACATGTTTATTTCTTATAATTCAATACAATACAAACATCAATCGTTTCTTATACTTCAACACAGAGGGGGCTTATTCAGAAAGACCATGGATTTTTTTATGACATGTACATGCCACAGGAGAAAGAAAAAGAATGGACAGGAAAATAGAAGAAAAGTTATGTTAATCGTCCTAAAGAAATTATACATATACCAAACAAGCTATCAGGGAAAACAGTTCTGTAAATAAAATGAAAGAGAAGACAATTATACAGGAAATAAGCAATGATTCATGTGATTACACACCGTGTATTCAAGATTCGAAAAAGGTTGCTCCACATCACGCAAAACAAAAGGTCGACTGTTTATATAAACCACCTGTTTCATTTACAAGAAAAAAATAAATAAACATTTAATCAAACTTCCAGGATTTCACCACACACTGTAACCAGCTTCACCAATGGATGGTAATAAAAAAATAATATATATATATATATATGCACTATGATTTGGCACCTATTTTCCATGGTTCACAATGCAATTTTGATGTTAGATGTACATTAAGAAAAATCCAGAGGAAAATAATGAACAAGGAAAAATATCAATTTAATCATGTTTCGTGAACAATAATATTGCATCCCTCTTTCATATAATACTCATAAGAATTTAGAAATCACCTGCCTAGCCAACCTAAAATTAAATTTAAACCAACAAAATAAATATCAATAATCCAATGTGTTAGTAAATAGATTATATTTGAACCATTATTTGTTTCTGTGTCAGTAGTTCAGTTGTAGACTGTTTCTAGTGGTTTGGTTGCATGCGGATTCTAATTCGGAGTTTGGGTCAAACTCTGAGTCTTTTGTTCTATTCTAGAAATAGAGTATCTGTATGTTATTCAATTGGAAATATGACCTTTAGCTTCCAACACTATGAAAGTAATGCAACTATTTCTCTCAGGAATACATGTACACCATAATCTTGAATTTGCGTATGCGAATAAAAAAGCATTCCCGAGATAAGCTTCATGATCAAGCAGCTCTACCTCCATTTTAAAATATGAATGTCGATAATTGGATACAAACAATAGTGGATTGCTATAGAACAGTGACAGAATCAGACTGCTTCCAAAATGCCCTGAGAAATCTATTCAAACTTCATGAATCCATTTTTCATATCATCCACGAAAATCCATATTTTCTTCACAATGTCTCCTTAGGGAGAAAATAAGCATGGTAGCTTTCTAAAGCAGCCAACAGTGTGAGTATGTTATATCTAGAATAAAGATGATAATAGAAGAGACTTCAAAGAGGCCCATAGCAACAAATAAATAAGCATGGTTTCACATTTGCAGCTATCTACATGTTGTTGCTAAACGCTCAAACAAGTAAAGGTGAGATGCAAGTGCATTATTAAGCTGCGTTCTAATTTTTTGCACAACAGGACAGATGATTAAAGAACCTGCAATTAAATGGATACAGGGACATTTACCGGTTCCTCGCGAAGGTTTATCCAAAGTACATTTTTCTGATCCCCATTCATGTGAGCCCCAATAAACTTTAGAACATTTCGGATGCCATCAATTGTTGGAATAGCAACGCCATGAACAGGTAACGACTTTGCCTATACCAACAAAATTGAGGTAAGCAACAATATGCTAAAAAAATTCAACCCATAGGGACATCAATCTAAATTGAAAGAATTCAAAACATAATATTGGCAAGCAAAAAACCTTTCGGTAATTGGGGGCACCGTCAATATGGGGAACCAAGCGCTTGTTGTGGCAGCCAGGAAAATGGTCGCTCTTGAGAATAGTCTTCTTGCCCAGAACCGATCCATCTCTCTGTTTTATCACTAGTTCCGGTTCCTTGGGTATCGACATGGTCACACTTGTTATGTACAGACAAACCGGTTCAGCAAAAACCAGTCCCTGATTTACAATCGGCCGTGAGATTTGACGAAGCCCGAACTTTCCACCGATTGTTAGTGCTCGAAAATCAGCCAGAGTTGGAATCTAAATTAAAAGGCAGGGACAGCAAATTCAAACCATCGTACAGTAGACGCAACGCAACCCCAGAAGAAGGAAACGCAAGAAATGGGGTGTTGTGGTGGGATGATACCTTAAGTTTGAAAGGGCAAAATGAAGAAGATGAACGCAGCCGGAGCCGGGGTGTGCTTAGTGGTTAGTGCTTGGAGTGATCTATGTATGATTGGAAGTTTGGAACGTGAAAATGGTGCGATCTTAACAGTTGCGTCGGAACTCAGCGCGGCCACCTCAGGGCTCGATTCCTCAACAAACCAAAACCAAGGCCTCAACACAAACGCGCTTCACGAGTTCAAGGATAGGGAATATGCTTTCTAACATCATTATTAATTAATTATTCATTAATATTAATATCTATGCTAATATACTAACTCTGTCTCATTAAAATTTTTAATGTTACGAAATTAGTTTAAATTAACTTAATACGCGGCACTTTAATTTTACGTCACGCATTCATCATTTTAGAAAATTTTAAAATTAATATATTCCCATTTAATGATTTAATTTCTATCTATTTTCTATTCCACTCCCTTTTTATATTCATCACTCAATAATGTGCATTTCTATATTCGAATAATAATATGCATTTTTGTATTTATTCTTACATTATTAAAAAATATTATATTTTCTCTTAAATTTTATTGATAAAAATCCCATTTCTTGAAAAAATGAGTCAATTCAAATGCTGAATGCTTTTACAAACAAATAGAGTATAATGAATGTATTTGTACTGTTTAGTTGCATTTTTTTATTATTTTTTAGTGGCATTCTTTTTGACCTTTTCTTTTTCAAATTTTGTGTTGAAATGTGTTTTATATATATAAGTATATAAATTACACATATGCTTCACACCCAAAATATTCAAAACAAAAAATTAGAAAAATACAGCCAAACAGACAAGTGATCTTTGATAGTATTCTGGATTGATATATGCAACACATGTTTCTGGTATGCAGCACCTAAGTGGGAGAGGGCGGTGGATAGTGAAGGACGAAATTGTCAATTCTAGGTGCTGCATGCCTAAAATAGATACTGCATTTATCGATTCCCATAGTATTCTCTTATGCGATGGGGTGGCATCCAATTCAAACCAAAAAGTGAAAAACTCCCATACCCAACTCATTACATGTTCCGGATCTAGTTATTCAACTCAAATTCAACTCATTTCGTTTTTCAGGTTAACATGTTGACCCGCTTGACTTTTAAAAACTATTAAAAATATATAAAATTTCGTACAATTTTAAAAAAAATAATACATGAAAATTAATAAAATGTACAATATAATTACATATAAATTTAATAAATATTAAATTAAAATTATTAAAAGTATCACAATAATCATATTATATATACAAATTTAAAATATCAATTTAATAAAATTAGTATAACAAGTTAAATTAGTCATTTACCTTCAATACAAATCTAACACATTTATAAATATGCCAACTTCGGTATCACTCATTGTCCATCCCTATCCACCCACCATATAAAGTAGTACTTTACTAACCAGCAATGCCTAACTACTCTAGTTCATGTCATTATGACCTCATAATTGAAGTTTTTAGACATAAAGCTAGCTAAGATAATGCCTTCGGCTACATCTGTTTGACCTACACTCCTATTCTACTTTCAGGTCACACTTGGCCCCATTACAATGTTGGTTGTACTCATGGCCACTTGTTGGATCCAGGCCACCCTGCACCAGACATAAGGTTTTTAAGTATTGTTCTTTTCTGGGTTGGTAGTGTTGCATTCCCACTACTGTTTGTCTTAAATAACAAAATTATAAAACATTATGGCACAACCAAAACGTGCTCCTATCCTTTAGTATTTACTATAAGATAACATTTAACACTATAACATAGACCTTATTCTTGGTAGGATGTCCGAAGTTCCATATTTTCGTATATGTTTTATTTCATAACGGTGCTATAATTCTCGTATATATCCCTTCTGTCACATTCCTACACTTGCCTTCCAGGCAATGCGGTACAAGAATTGAAATGAATAAGCATCCACATCTAAAAAAACTGTTTCCAAAGATTACATCAACGATAAATGAATTGCATAGAATTTAATCAACTCGTTATATAGAGCTTCTTCTAAGCCCGTCTTCTTCCCCAAAGTGATGATTTTCATAAACTTCAAGCAGAAGCTCCCTACATGGAACAACTGCCCCAATCTTGATGCAAGCAAGGAAAGCACCAGAAAGCTTCCTGTGTAGGCTGTATGCCTCCTCTGGTGGGGGCGTCAACCTGTGCCTCAACATCGTAGCCCCAAGATTCGAAATGCTTCGAGTAATATTGCTTGATCCAAAATCATAGCCTCCATCATTGGCAAATGGTACCCCCACAACAAAACCTGCCTGCACATGGGCCTCTAACATAACTTCAGATTCCATTCCTGTAATAAATCCAAGCCTCCTTGACATCTCAATCACTGCCTCTCGGTCTTTATTTGCACAAGCAAGAACCTGATTAAATGGCATCATCAGCTATTTATTTTCTCTCCCAGTTCAATATAATTGTGTCAACCACAATAAAGTTGCCAACCATATTTGCAGGATAATTAATAAGCGAATGCTTTAAGCAAAATGCTACTCAACACAATTTAACTAACTTTGATTCTTTGAACAGCACAACTAAGAAAAGAAACATTTGGAAAACATGAATTGCAAACAACCGTTAAATGAACTAATAACTCAACAGAAATCAAAATCCAGACCTTACTAAGCATGCATGCCAATCAGCAAAAATTGATGAAAACATGAGAATGTTTAGTCCCAAATCTAAAGTAAATGAAGAGAAGCAAAATTACCATCCTTAAATAATCATCCACAAAATGCTTTGGGTAGTCCCTAGCTGCTCCAAAGTCTATAAGATTGATTAATTTTTCTGCCTCATCATATAGAAAGTTGCTCCAGTTTGGATCAGTCTGCTTCATAAAATGGAGGAACGGATTAAGTATAATCAACATAATCAAAGTCAGTGCTTTACAGTCTACAACATATAGACATTACATAGACATGCAAACCATACATGTATGATTGAACATATCAAATATAATACTCCCTCCATATGAGATTATAGGTCATTTTAGAGGAGTTCACACTTATTAAGAAATTTGTTAAAATTACAGTTTTAACATTATATAAAATATTATAATAAATGTATATCTATTCAAAGTTTTATACTAACAAAAGGGCATATGTGGAATAAAAGTATGAATTCATATGGGGAAGCGCAGAAGGACTTATAATAATGGACAAATTCACTTGGCTAAAGAGACATATGATTTTATATGGAGGGAGTAGAATTATGTTAATTCATGCCAACTGTCAGGGATACATCATATACATGGGGGGTTACTGTAATTCAAGATCAAGAAAGTGAACTGTCTGTACACCCTTGGGCATTTATTCTTGTGCAGCTTAAATGGCCAAATCACATTCAATGTTCTTCATATTTTCTTTTCAAGCTTTAACGTTCATTGAAATTAAGACTTATCCAAAGCACAAAGCTCAAGCAAAGCTTGACCAGGTAATGCATTCTTTAAAACAGAGTATATAGTGTCATAGTAATATGTCATGCTATGGGGAACAAAAATAATGAAAAAAAAGAAAAAAATTAGCACATTAACAATCAAATGTATAGAGAACATGCCTGCATAAATTGGAAGACAAACAATTCCATCAAAGTAAGCTCAAGTAATTTTTTCCCAACATAGTTGCGTGTTGCTTGGTCCAGTAATGCCACCTTATCAATTGGAATGCCTGCAAATAACCAATAAGATAACATCATCATTCATCCTTAAAATGCAGACAACTGGGTAGAGAACCCCAACAGCTTCCCACCAAACCCAATTAGGGACGTTTGATTAAAGGGTTTGAATAAAGGATTTGATTTCAATATTAGATAAATTAGGTAGGTGAAACCTTTTAAATCAAATCCAAGGGAAACAAATCAAAATCCAATCCAATTTAGATTCCTTTTTCCAACTGAACGCCCCCTTAGCTCTAGATTGGTTCGGTCTCAAGATAACTTACATTTGATTAGGATGGATATAAGGTGCAGAGGATCTTGCACTCTAACATTAAAGAAACTATTTTTCAAACATAAATCTTATGGCTTCTTCGAGTTTGCACACAATTTAACATTCTTTTCCAAGTCTCTAATCATTTACCCTTAAAGCAAAAAGACCAAATGGATTAAGCATAAGATCTCTACTAAATTTTTATACTTCCCTGACTTTGTACAGCAACG